>JAHLJT010008756.1:127924621-127946676 GCA_031308135.1 Acheta domesticus
AAGGACTATAGAAAACGCTCGTATATGGCATGGGCATGCCTCTTTTTGACACAAAAACCCTTACACGATGTGCACCCTGGAACAACACAGCCACACTAAACCCGGAGTGGGACAGGACTATAGAAACGCTCGTATATGGCAGGGGAATGCCTCTTTTTTGACACAAACTCTTACACGAGGTGCCACCCCTGGAACCAAACAGCCACACTAAACCCGGAGTGGGAAGGACTATAGAAACGCTCGTAATGGCATGGGCATGCCTCTTTTTTGACGCAAAACTCTTACATCGATGTGCACCCCTGGAACCAAACAGCCACACCTAACACGTGAGTGGGAACGGACTATAGAAACGCTCGTATATCGGCATGGGCATGCATCTTTTTGACACAAACTCGTACACGATGTGCACCCCTGGAACCAAACAGCCATCACTGAAACCCGGAGTGGGAAGGACTATAGAAACGCTCGTATATGGCATGGGCCATTGCCCTCTTTTTTGACACAAACTCTTACACGATGTGCACCCCTGGAACCAAACAGCCCCAACTAAACCCCCCGGAGTGGGAAGGACTATAGAAACGCTCGTATACGGCATGGGCATGCCTCTTTTTGACGACAAACTCTTACACGATGTGCACCCCTGGAACCAAACAGTCCACACTAAATCCGGAGTGGGAAGGACTATAGAAACGCTCGTATACGGCATGGGCATGCCTCTTTTTTGACACAAACTCTTACACGATGTGCACCCCTGGAACCAAACAGCCACACTAAACCCGGAGTGGGAAGGACTATAGAAACGCTCGTATATGGCATGGCATGCCTCTTTTTTTGACACAAACTCTTACACGATGTGCACCCTGGAACCAAACAGCCACACTAAACCCGGAGTGGGAAGGACTATAGAAACGCTCGTATATGGCATGGCATGCCTCTTTTTTGACGCAAACTCTTACACGATGTGCACCCCTGGAACCAAACAGCCACACTAAACCCGGAGTGGGAAGGACTATAGAAACGCTCGTATATGGCATGGGCATGCCTCTTTTTGACACAAACTCTTACACGAATGTGCACCCCTGGAACCAAACAGCCACACTAAACCGGAGTGGGAAGGACTATAGAAACGCTCGTATATGGCATGGGCATGCCTCTTTTTTGACACAAACTCTTACACGATGTGCACCCCTGGAAACCAAACAGCCACACTAAACCCGGAGTGGGAAGGACTATAGAAACGCTCGTATACGGCATGGGCATGCCTCTTTTTTGACACAAACTCTTACACGATGTGCACCCCTGGAACCAAACAGCCACACTAAATCCGGAGTGGAAGGACTATAGAAACGCTCGTATACGGCATGGGCATGCCTCTTTTTTTGACACAAACTCTTACACGATGTGCACCCCTGGAACCAAACAGCCACACTAAACCCGGAGTGGGAAGGACTATAGAACGCTCGTATACGGCATGGGCATGCCTCTTTTTTGACACAAACTCTTACACGATGTGCACCCCTGGAACCAAACAGCCACACTAAATCCGGAGTGGGAAAGACTATAGAAACGCTCGTATACGGCATGGGCATGCCTCTTTTTTGACACAAACTCTTACACGATGTGCACCCCTGGAACCAAACAGCCACACTAAACCCGGAGTGGGAAGGACTATAGAAACGCTCGTATACGGCATGGGCATGCCTCTTTTTTGACACAAACTCTTACACCAACCCAAAGCGGAATGAAGGGGCATTAGAGAAGGTGATGTTAGAGGATGGGACAGCCTATCATGTGTAACGTTTCGTTCATTCCCAATATTTATTTACAATTTTACATTGTTATTGGTAAACAAATAACAAGTGATGTACCTAGCTTGTTGAGAGTTAGGTTAGCAACCGATAGATTGATGACAAATTGAGAAATATAGAGAGAGAATTGAACGTAAAACGTGTTCCTCTAAAGCAATGTGTAAGTTGTACAAAGTGAGAAGGTACAATATATTGAAGTAAATTGTACAAGAAATTTAAACGAAACAAAAAATTGTGAATTGATGTGTTACTACTTTAAAAAAAGAAGAAGCAACAGTAATTGTAACGGCAGATGCAACAAGAAAAGCGTTTTCAGAGTGCGACATTACACCATGCCACAATACACAAGTTAACACCCATGATTACGCGGGACTCGAACCCGTGATTCCCCGAACTGAGCGCTTTACAGCAGTCAAACTCCAGCGACTCGCCCAACGGGCAGGGGAGTATGTAGGTTCAGTTATTTTTGGTGGGCTGGAAACGAAAGAGTTATGTTCTCTCGTCGCCGTCTCGAGGTGATGGCGGAGTAGGAGAACCCACGCGTTCAACACCAGTGGCGGATGCAGCTCGTTGGAATAAAAACGTTCGAAGAGATTCTCAATTAATATTTATTAATTTAAGCAAGTTGCAATCTTCCAATATGTCCGTAAATGTACAGTTGTTTACAGAGATACGGCTCCGAGCTGAATGCTGCTCTTGGCGGTTCGGCTCGTGCTTTTATGTGCTACTGGTTAATAATACATGATGACGACAGTAGCGATAACGTGTTTAGGGTGTTTCCGAGGAAGAAGCGCCTGCAAAGTGAAATCGAGAACAAATAGTAAATAAGATTGGAATCCGGAGTTTTCGTCATGGGATGTTTGTCTAATCTTCGTTCATGGAGCAATTATGTACCCAGAGGGTTTGCTACAGAACTAAAGTATCCAAGAGTTTAGCACCTCCTGTCACCAATGTGGCGCACTCTGACGAGTTCCTTCTCGGCGAGCGTCACGTGCGTTGACGTCGAGGGCCATTGATTGGTGATTCTGGGCGCATCAACTACCAGGGTCAGTACTGTAAGTGTAGTGCATGATTTTGTTCGGGATGTGGCGGTATTCTTCCCCCGCTGGAGGCGAGGTGCGGCACCGACCTACCGTCGACCTAGCGGAGTTTTCCCCACTTGGGATAACCCCATTGAGAAGGTATTTCGCCCTAGCGGGGCACCGCCTCAGCCGAAACAACCTTCAAGCCTCCGACTGGTCTTCGCTAAGCTCTAAGCTCCAGACCGGCATGTGTGGTAGTGTAATGCATGTCAGTGTGTGTGTAAGGGGTGAGGATAAGACAAGGAACAGATAAGAAAGATCGCGCGATGTCCGAGGGCCATTTTGGTAGGTACTGCTCTGGTATATTCTTGGGATTGATCTAGCGATAAGAACAGCCGGCCGCTAGAATTCTTCTCCAAACAGACTGAATGTGACCTAGCTGACAAACCAGTGTCGAAAATCTTGCCATCGTAGGGGCTCCAATCTAGGTCCTCCCGGCCAGAGGGACTGCAATGACATCAGTTGCTGCCCTGAGCCACCTCTCCCGGTGCGAAGGGAGATCTGGGGGAGGGGCGACCGGGTGGGTGCGGGAACGGTGTTGGTTGGGGGCAGGGGTGGATCCAGCCGATCATTGTGGAGGGGGCCATCATAGATATTTATTAAATAAACATTTATTATTATATTGTGTATTATTTTTGTAGTGTATACATGATACTATATAATATTATTTTAAAATAATTATATAATTCTAACATAAATAAACATTTAAATCAACTTTGCCAAATAAGGGAAGGTAACGAACGAAAACTCTAAGCCTCGGGGGGGGGGGGGTGGCATGGCCCGGATCCGCCACTGGTTGGGAGGCAGCGCAGCCCCGAGGGCCGGCCCCAGCGCAGCGGCGGTGATGCCGAATCGCGGGGGGGGGAGAGGGGAACGGGACGAGCGCTGTGTATGAGAGGGCTCTGCCATAAATCCAGCCACCTGCCGCCGCCGCCGCTCGCCCTGACGAGGCTTCGCAGAGCTGAAGGGCTTTGCGTGCACTTCCCGCCCCACCCCCACCCCCGCCCCCGCCCCCCGGACCCTCAAAGTTCCATTTGGCTGGACGCGCATGCGCTGTGGACACTGGCCAGTGCAGCTGCAGCGCAATGCCAGCCTCTGCTGTCAAGGGTCTCTGGGGAGTGCAGTGCACCAGCTCGCCTTTTAAAGGAGGCCATTAGTGAAACCGCGAATCTGACAATCCTCTGGAAAATCGGACGACTGTACTTCGGTTTTTATAACGTGGCACAGCAAGGCTCGACTTCGCGATGGAATATGTCATGGCGTTTTGCGTCTTTTCCGGTCGTGCCCCTAGATATCGCCTGATGCATTGCCCTGCTTGATCCGGTTATCGGCATGATGCAGTGCCCTGGCCGGATCCGGATATCCGCCCGTCAGCGTACTTGTGCTTCGGCGGGTAGTGCGGATAAGAGCTAAAGCCACGGTGTAAGATATATAGATGTGTTACTAGCCGCCTTTGGGTCAAATTTTCTGAAGCCAGTTTGAGGCTAGTTCCTCGCTTCTATGTACGATGCGCACGATCAGTTTGGGTCACGGTGTAATATATCGTCTTAAGATGGCATCTTAAAGTGTGGCTATTACACTTTTACAAAATCTTTCCTACCCATTTTCGTAACTGTTCGCTCTAGACTTTACCAATTCCATTGCAAAACGACAAATCACTGATTTGAAATTAGAAATCAGCTGGCCACAAAGCTGTCGAATGGATCACGACCTTGCCCAAATGAGACCCAAAGATCGCAGTGCTTATATGCGAGAACTGTGAGAACTAGCCTCACACAAGCTTCAGTTTTAGACTGGGAGTGATCTTACACCCTGCTAAAGCTCAGGTCCCCACTCCGGGGACCCGTTCCCACCGATAGAACAGGTTCAAGTTGTGGGGTAGTGGCCATACTGCCCTGCTTGATACGGTCGCGATCATCCGACATCTAGTGGCATGACTGAAAAAGACGCGAAATGCCATGACATATTCCATCCTGAACACGGACCTTGACGCGCCACGTTTAAAAACCGAAGTATAAAGTTAATGCTCAGCTCCACCGATATGAAAACTGTATTCTGCAAACAAATAGTGTGAATTGCAAAAACAAAATTGAAAGTTACTGTTATATTGCGAAAACGAGAATAATTTGTCTTTATTATGATTTTTGCAGATTCCGAGATTAATCGAGAACTCTTTCGAGGATTTCCAAAAACTAAAGGTGCAAAAGATGTGAATTGAAAAGAAAAGAGCTAGTAGGAGCTAAAACTCACTCCAGAACAATGTTTAAGATTGAAGATTAAGCTACAAAACTCCACAGATCTCCAGGACAGACCCATAAGGAAGAATGAAGTCTCTATTTGCAGAAAAAAGAACAAAGGATATCGCGCAATCAAAGTTCACTGGAGCAAGGCAAAGAAGAAACGCAAAAAATTGAAATAGATGTGAAATAAATGAAAGAAATAGTACCATCTCAAAATTAAGATTCAAAATTTGAAGATCGTTGCTTCTGAAATATAAATAACTCAACTTCGTTCTTGTACTAATTCATTAATTTTTATATGGGTATCTGTTTGTTTCTATTAGTATTGTTTCTCCAACTGGTTTTAGATTCCTAGTTTTTCTGGACTTTTCAAAAAATTTTGGAAAAATTGGAAGTCAGATTGTTTCGTTTTCCTCAAACGCTCCTTCCCTCTCACATAGAAACTTGGCATGAGCTTTTATCTCCAATTCCTAATCGGAACATTTCTTAAGTTTTCAATTGATGTTACTGGCATGGCTCCCCCCTGTTACTACAGTGTCATTGACCGGAAGGTACTGGAGTTCGAATCCCGACGCGACGGTGAGAGGATTTTCGACGGTAGCTACATCGCTAGGTCGAATTTAGCCGCTCTCTGGAGGAGAATTCTAGCTGCTGGGTGCTCTCATCCGTAGCTTTCCGTGGTTCTTGCCAGGCGAATGTTGTAGCAGTTGCCTAACAAACGGGCCACAGACAGAGCGCGATCATTCCTTTCTCTTCCTTGTCGTATCCTCACCCCTTACACTCACCCTTACTACATGCACTACACTACCACACATGCCGGGAGACTATTCGGGAGCTTAGAGTTTGCCCCCACTGGTGCGGTAAAATTGAGAGATACCTGGTTGGGACAATCCCGCTAGCCTACGTGTCAGTTGATGCCGGATATCGTCATCCAGCGGGTAAAGATCACCTCCACCTCCGGCGATAAAAACGTACTACACTTACGGAACTAATGACGAGCCCGTTAGCACTAATCAATCAATCAATTAACCCATAAGAGAGAGCTATCGATAGGACAATGATGAGATATTCCAGAAATTGCTCTTTTTTCTGTGAGTTTGTTCTGCTTTTTCTGTTACTGGAAAAAACATATTCGAATATTATGCTACTATCCAAACAAAAACATTCACCGTCTTCCGGCGCACGATTACATAACTTTCTCTTCTAACGAAAACTTCGTAAGGCGAGAAACTGAAAAAAAACAAATAATTTCATTAAAAATTGAAAATTGCATGCCGCCAGGAATTAATTTTCTGCTTGAGCGTTTAGTGAAATAATGAAGGTAATAACGTGATTCACCTCCTGGCTGATGAAACTTCTCCATTATTTCTTTCATTTTTATGATTCCATCGCTCCCCATTTTCATGTAAAACCTTTCAATTTCATCCGAAAGTTGAACCACTACCCTGATTGTTGTTGGTGTGAAAATAGTTTGTATACGGTTTTACTAGTAATTTCCTTTACGTGAAATTGAGTGAGAAGGCTTTGTGAGTGCATTGTATAATTTTTACCAAAGTTCTATGGAATGACTATTTTACATCTTTCCTGCTATATTTCTACGCAGAACGTTGTTTTTGTAATTTACCATCGGAGCGAAAAGCAAACAGTGCAGGTAGGTGGTCATTATGCAGCAACATGCTTCAACTTTCCAGTGTATACACGAGACAAGAGTCTGCTGTATTTTCTGTAAAAAAAAGGGAAGTTGAGTTTTTTATTCTGTCCTCTGCATTGTTTTATTCATTATATTTTTAATTTAACTTTACAGAACTGATTAATGACCTTTTATGCATGTTACTTGTAGTCTTGATGTGAAATTTTTAATTTTCTCACATGTTCCGAGAAAAAGTACGCAATACAGCGTAACGTGTCGAAAAAACAGAGAATCTAAGTTTAAAAAACTTTTAAATTCGGCGGACTTGGGGCTTGTGTTTTACATCCAGTCGTATGGTAATAATTAGAACGGTGCTGCACAACTTTGTTGAGAAAATGGTATAGTTCTGAACATGTACTAGATGCCAAAGTCTAATTTGAACAATATTTTTCTGTGCAGTTTAAGAATAAGAAGTCTCAACTTTGTAAGCAGATATCACATAATTCTTATTGATGCATCAGGCGTGGAGACGATGCACATTAAGAGTGGATATGAACATTCGTACTGTATGTGGCTGAAGTGCAAATAAGAGAAAGTAGTCAGAAGAAACTGACAATCTCAACGATTATTACATTAATTGTTAGATACTCTTTCTTTAGTTAAAGGAAAAAACAAATTTTATTGTGAAAATGTCTTCTAAATATCACCTCTCAAAAATTAAATACATTTCATTTCTATGACTGACGTTAAAAACAAATAGCTGTCACATTTCGTTCTAAGATTATGGCGATCTGTTACGACTTTCAACGGGCCTTGACAAGGGAAAACAATGACAATGCTATTGAGTTGACAGCCCTGCCCAAACAAATTGAGGCGTGACAATAACATGTGCAGTCAGTTGTTTTATGCGCCGTGTGCTCTTTTGTTTACCGGCTCGGCGGAACAAAGGCTATTTTTGTTGTGTTTGTAGGTTTCTAAAAGCTAACGCAGCGTGTGCACCGTGCCATTGATTTTGAATAATGTAATATTAAATGACTCAGTAAAACAGTCCGTGTGGGTAATATTCGTATCCAAGAAAAAAAACTAAAGAGCATCAGTGATAAGAAATGATGTAGTCATCATCCTTATAATCATCATCACATTACTATGATTATTACTTTCCCCTTTGTATGGCAGTTGCCTGTGTTATCTCATTCAAACAACTTTTTGGGAGTTGGTTCGTATTGGATTTCTTCCCTCATACCTGTTTTCTCTTGGTGTCCTACCACTCTTTCTGTATCCATTGTTTCCGTGTGACCCGTCTGTATCTACGTAGTGTCATATCTTGAATTTATTTATTTTTTACAATAGTATTTATTTCTATAACCATTTATTCCTCAACGTTAGTATCCCTACTCTCATTCTCGCCACTAGTTTGCACGGGTTTTGAATATTTTAAAAATAATTATAGAGGCTGAAAAAGTAAAAATGTTCCGATTTGCAATTAGAGATAAAAGTTCATGCCAAGTTTCTACGGGTATTTTTTGAGAGGGAAGGAGCGTCTAAAGCAAATGAAACAATCTGACTTCCAATTTTTCAAAAATTTCCATTCACCTAAGCCAAAGACTTGCTAATGGAAGATCATATTCGTCATCACATTATGCTTCTACTGAAGATCACATTTTTCCACCAAATCATTACTCCATTGCAATAAATAGCATTACCCTAAAGGCTCGGGTAATGGAATTGAAATAAAGATGTAAGATGATGCTTGGGGTAGGGTGTAAAATGTCTATTCTTTTAGCAGTGCAACACATAAACACTGACAAATCATACGTCACGTAGGGATCTAAACCTAAAAGAGCGGTCAACGAAAGCGATAAAAGCTGTTATGCTTCAATTGAACATAAAACCACAAATTTAGATACACAACTTTAAATTTAGGAATTCATCGTTTTTATGACAACCATAATACTACATCATTAAACCGTTACTCTCATCGCATTGTTATTCTTTTACTATGTTCTGTTCGTGTAAGCTGGCGTTTTAGTCTATGACTGTCAACTGTTCGTCCGTAAGCTTTCCTGTCTGTTTTTTCTGTCTTCACTGTTGGTTTTCTTGCTGTCTTGTCTTATATCCTTGAAGACTGTGCACTCATCAAATTAACCTTTAAAATCAACCTATTATCAATTGAAAATAAATTCGCCACACATCGTAAATAATCCATGTAATACCATGAAAAATTAATTAAACTTGTGTACAGTCAATAACACGCAAATTCATAATTCGAAAATTATATGGAAAGTATGTATTCTTAATATACGAAGATAAGCATTTTACGATTATCTCAGATTGCTCAACCATGCAACATAAGCAAGAGTCGATATTTCAGGACGATCACCTGTTCATTGTCCCGCATCTTTTTAACTCATAAAGGCGTTCTTATGAACAGATTATATCCTCGGGTGTTCTGGTGTGTTCAGATTACTATTGTCTTTAAGCTCCAAATATTATTGGGTTAACCATGATCCTCCATTTTCCTGTATAGGTATACATAGCATATTTCATTATTCTATCCCAATCTACATTGATATTCACTGGTATGACCACGTTCACTATCCATATTCGATATGACGAGATTGAGATATGGCGTGATATACATCGTTTGGATATTGGATTTTGATATGTCAGAGAATTTTCGTGTAACTAGCCTACCCGTGCGAAAACTCTCGCACGCTATACCCCACCCTCTTCCTCATTTTTAAATTTCCATATTATATGGATATATATTTTTCTTCAAGACCCTCTTATTCCTCCGTCACTTGTTCTATATGTCACCTTGTAATTGATAACAATATAATACACCCTTGTCAATACAAATTATTCTTATTTAACTCTATTATCGTGCAAAGTGGTACATCCGTGTAATTCAATCTTATAGAATATCGAGTAATTAGTAATTTCACTTACAGTTGCAGATTCTACAGGCTCTGAATAGGTGTGGTAGAATGGAGAAACGTCCAACCAGCAAAACTGTAATAGAAGATCTCATCCTGTACACTACGGCGCGGCGTGAAGAATGTTTCTTTGAGGCGTTTAGCCTCAAACTTTAGTTTTTAAGGTCCTAGAATGCTTCGTTTAGGAGTTATTTAATGATACAGATTCAAAAATCCTATTTTAAAGTCAAAGTGCAGTTCGCCAGGTCTCTTTCTTTATATTTCTTGTTATTCTTTTTTTCTTGATATTCTCTTTCTTTATAGACTTCATTTATAAGATACGTTAATGTGAGTACCGCAAAGGGAAGATATACTTCTGAAATAATATAGGTGGTGTTGAGAAGTGAATCTACCGCGTTGTCTGGTTTGTGCTTGCACACTGTCGTTATGGTTTGAATGATGTTAGAGCAATGGTAGAATGAGAGAGACAGAGACAGAGTGAGAGAAACCAGAGAACTGCGAGAAAACTTGTAGCGCTCTGTCCATTAAAATTCTACACTAATGAACTGACCAGGATTTGGTCCAAACGGGCGAAGATATTAAATCAATCAATGCTTGACGTAATTCATCTTTCGTACCCCTTATGAAACCAGATTCTACGAATTAAGATGAATTACTTTGGCCATGTAATCATATACGATTCACTAGAGAAGGAAACGTTTTTCAATAATAAGGAAGGCAAAGGGTGGAGAGCGCAGCAAGAAACGAAATTGACTGATGTCACACAGACAACAAGCAAGAGCTTCGAAAATCTCATGTGTAACACAGGGTATGAGGACTTGGGGAGAGCTGGTTCATGGACTTATAAAAACGCTGACAAGAGAGACCGACTCAACCATAAAGTAAAGGAGAAAAGCTATTGCGATGGTTGCTTTTCCATAAGTCGCTGTCCTTTATGTCCGACTTAAGTGGTTCAGGACGTCAATTGATCGTTGTGATTGTTTTTTGAAAATTTCGTCATCTGAAACTCAAACGTCGCTCAAAACCACACATGTTTTGATGTATTTCCGCTCATTTGGGCGGTATTCCGCGAAGTCAATTTTGTCCAGCGAAAAAGAGCTGTTTTCCAGTCCAAAAACCGAATTTTGCCCAATATGGCTACCCTGCTTACGGAATGCGGAACAAAACATGCACTACACTTACTTTCGATCCCCCGCAGGGGAGGATCGTGTCCGAGTTGGTGGGCAAGGTCTCTGGTGAAGAGTTTTAGACTATCACCCGGACTATGAGTTTCACTGTGGCACTCAAGTCGTTAGCCTACAGATGTAGGCAGTGAGTAGGCGATGGTAAGTTCCTGATTGTCGGCTCGCATTTGGTTGGTACCTACTGTAGTGCGATTTTTATAAAGCTGCCTCTGAAGGCCCGTCTTCACAATGGAATATGTCAAGGCATTTCGCGTCCTCCTCGGTCGTGCAGCTAGATGTCGCATGATCGCGACCGTATCAAGCATTGCTTGATCATGCGACATTTAGCGGTACGATGGAGAGAAACGCGAAATGCCGTGACATATTCCATCGTGAAGACGGACCCTGAGAGGCAGCTTTATAAAAATTGCACTATACTAGGCGCGGCACGTCATTAAAGGCTGTAATGCGCAGCCTCCCCTATAAAACTCGCCGCCCAAAAGAAATTTACAAATATATTTGTAAATGAATTTATTTATTAATAATGAATTTCTGAGTTATATTGTATAACAATCATATCAAAAATTTTCTTTGTCTTTTCGTTAACGGCCGTGCGTAACGCATTTGAAGCTGTTGGTAGGGAAGAGAAAAGCGTTAGGCTCCCACTTCGTTCCGTCATAAGGCCTGTGTAAAACGACGAGGCGTGACGTCATGCATTCACTGCACGGGCTTATGAGCGAACGAAGGCTGCTGCCTGGCAGCCTTCGAGCGTGGGCAGAGCGTGGGCCTGGCGTCTGAAGGAGTGCTCACCCGATAGCATTAGTACGCAGCTCAGTGAGTAACACCGAGATTCAACTAGTTGTTCAAAATCGCGGTAGGGGCGCTTCTCCCTTATGTACGTATCGGAAGAAATAGTGCTTAGGAATATAATACTATTTAAAAGCTAAGTCCTAATGAAATATCTAGATAAAACTGGTCAAAGAACAGCTGTCCCCCTGCTGTCCCTGTAAATGAGTACCTAGAACTGCCCTCCAAATTGAAGGACCCACCCCCCAGCAATTATACATTTGCAGCCTTCCTCATTTAGAAAACCACGAGCCGCGACTTCACTATACGTTTCACTCTCGCATTCCGCTTCTGTTGGGGATCGGTGACTTCCTTCATAACCCTGACGCGGCCGTCCCTCGGCCCCAGACGTCGCGGGCTCCGCGGCGACATCGCGTCTCTTCCACGACTCAGGAGGTGTAATTCAAGTTTATCACCGGGTTTAATCAGCGCCGCGGCCGCCAGGGGCGCTCATTTGCATGGCGGCCGCGGGCGATAGGAAATTCCATGGACGCGCCCTCGCTCTCCCCCCCCCCAAACTTCATCAATATTCCGCGCTAGGACGCCTCTCGTCGCGACGCGACGGCGGGGCGGGCCGGCGCGGGGCGGGGCGTGACGAGCAGGGTGGGGTGGGGATGGTGGGGTGAGGAGAGGGGGGAGGCAGGGCGGGGGAGAAGCGTGGTGGGGCTGGGCCGGGGGCCGGGTCGGGCCGGAGCGGCGATGAGCGGGATGGGCCTGTGTGAGGCGAGGTAGGCGAGGTGGAGCGGGGCGGCGTGGACCGGGACGGGATGGGTGGAGAGGGGGGCGGGGCAGTGAGGAGCGGAGTGGGAAGGGCGTGGCGCGGCGGGCAGAGCGGGCCAGGCCGGAGCGGCCTGGGGTGGGATGGGGTGGGGCGGGGAGGGCGGGTAGTGGGACGGTGTGGGGAGGGACAGCGGGGGTGGGCCAGATGGGGTGGGCCGGAAGCGGGTGGGGCGGGGTGGAGCAGGGTGGGGCGCCGGGTCGAGTCCGAGCGAGGTGGAGAGGTGTGGGGGAGGCGGAGCGGGTTGGGGTGCAGCGGGGAGTGGCGGGGAGGAGAGTGAGCGGGGCGGAGAAGGGGGCGGGGCGAAGAAAAGGTGGGGTGGAGAGGGGGCTTGGTGGGGAGGGGCTGGGCGGAGCGGGTGGGGCGAGGGGGGCAGGGTGGGGCGTGGCGGGCGAGGTGAGGCGGGGCGAAGCAGGGCGGGCCGGAGCGGGGTGGGATGGGATGGGGCGTGGCGCGGCGGCCGTGGCCTTGAGGGGTGGGGCGTGGGTGGAGGTGGAGGCGTAGGCAGAAGGGAACGGTGCGCGTCGCGGCGCAGAGCTGCAACTGTGTGTTTGTCTTTCGCGGAAGACGGATCGTTATGCAAGCTGAGGATTCCGGCACAAATGAAATCAGGGCGCCCAGGATTTATAGTGGTGGTGCTGTCGGAGACTAACTGGCGGAGTGGGCTGCGATTTTTTTCGGAATTTTTATCGGTTTTTTCTCAAGGAACATGACAAGGCAGAGAAGATGTAACACTACAGAAATGTCAATATATTACTCGCTACGTGATGTATCATTGTGGTATATCACGATATCGAGTAATAAGGACGAGTATTATTGGACAGATTTGTCTATTTATTAAATATTTTTATCTTAGGTAATTTTTACATGCTTGCCAGTAGAGAACACAAATTGTATAAATGTAAAATGTAGAGGCAAAATTATAACATATTGAGAACACACTACCAAACTCTCATACAATTCCTGCCTTCTGGGTGTAGAAGAGGCTCTGTAGGAGTGTAATTGCCATTCGCTGAATAAATAAAGATTTTTGGGTTAATATTTTCCTAATAAATAATTTCTATGAAGTTATGATATTATTAATGATTAAATTGCCAAAGAAATGTGATATCTTGGACAATGATGTTAGAATAATATGCCGAGCAAATGTTCAAGAATTAAATAGTAAATTAATTTCTGGCTAATTATTTAAAAGAAAATATCATTCGATTAGAAACACTGACTTCAGGGTGCAATGAAGTAACCGTAAAGACTAGAGAACAGATTATATACGCGGATAGCGCATGAATATAAAACGTGTACGTAGGTATTGTAATACCTTAAACCAGGCGAAATTCTAAACATTTCAATAACACCCTTAATAATATTTACTCAAAAGAATATCATAATTTGTATTAACATTATACTGGGACAACAGGACAGTCCCCGGCACACTATATCTGGTACACGAAACCATCATAACAAAATTAATCAACGGTTAGCATGGTGATCGTGAGAGCTCTTCGTAGACTATTTGTAGCCTAATCCTTGAAATTCATAATAATAATAATAATAATAATAATAATAATAATAATAATAATAATAATAATAATAATAATAATAATAATAATAATAATAATAATAACAACAACTACTACTACTAGCCAACAACAGCAAAACTTTTTCATAAAAATCACACAAAAACTCGTTTTCCGAAACGTTGACAGAGAACAAATAAAATTCATTTTCATAACATCACAATAAATTAAATATTTTAACCAAAACAATTTTCAGGAATATTACAATAACATTGTACAATACACCCGGATACAGAGTACATACGGAGCACATGAATAGAAAATATTCCATTGCGGGCGGCCTCTTCTTCGGAGCCTTGCTGTCGCAAGCAGTTGAGAAGTACGCATTAACTCACTGAGTACAAGAATTCAGTACAATAATTCACTCACTGAGTACGCGCAGTATAAGCGGAATAAGTCAATCTAATATTTGCATTTTTCAGTCAAAATCGAAACCTTTTCATTTCTTTTTTAATTTTCCCCGATTTTTTGGGAATCTGACGAAACCATAGAACTTCCACACAGCTGGAGATAAGCAGTCTTTCGTGTTCAGTGCGCATTAGAAATTAATAATAATAATAATAATAATAATAATAATAATAGTAATAATAATACCACTTCACGGACAATATTTGAAACAAATGGAAAAGGTGCAGATCAATAACGATCAATCATTTAAAAGGGGGAGAATGAAGCCAGAATCGGAAGCACTTGTAATAGCTGCCCAAGATCAGGCCTTGAGTACACGACATTATAATAAAGCGGTTCTCAAAATTTCCCAAGATGATAAGTGCCGTATTTGCCAGGAACAGGTAGAAACCATTGATAATATTGTCTCAGCTTGTCCAATCCTAGCAAAGACAGAATACTTGAAAAGACACGACAGGTGTGTAGCTACCTCCACTGGCAGATCTGTACCGCCCTCGAAGTTCCGAACACATGCCCCAAGTGGTACGAACACTCACCGAAACCGGTGACGTCTGTTGGATTGTGTACGATATTGTACGACCAACAAATTCAAACTGATCGCACGATAGCGGCAAACAAACCGGATATAGTCATCCGGGATTTGGAGAACAAATCGTGTTTACTTGTCGATGTTGCTGTACCTTGCGATCAAAACGTCGTTACCAAGGAGGCAGAGAAACGTCTTAAATACAAGAGTTTGGAAATCGAGATCAGCCGAATGTGGGTCGTAAAAGCACAGTTCGTCCCGATAGTTATCGGAGCTCTGGGATTTGTTCCGCAAAATTTGTGTAAGAACATTTCTAAACTCCCATGTAATGCAAACGACTAGGATTGCATTATTTGGAACAGCTCTCATTTATTGTAAAGACACCGGCAGTCACCGGATCTGCTCCTTAGGTAGCTGGTTGCAAACTGGAGTAGATATTATTTTGAGCCCACTCATAACATCTTGAGTCGTGATGTAGTGGAATAATAATAATTATTTATTGTTGTTATTTTTACACAAACATTGTGTATTAGATGTATTAAATATTTCATAGTTACAGAAAATTGTTCAGAAATTGAAAAAAAATATTAAGAACGAATATTTTTACGTATATTTATATTCTTATTGAAAATACAATTACACAATATATACATTTACAAGTATATTTTTATACAAATTTGAGTAAAATTTTATATAATTGCCGCTTAACATTGAAATAATATTAAATAACAGCTATTTTTTGTAGCTCATTTGCGTAGGAATTTACTTGACATTCAAATGAAAAACTATCACATCAGATTTCCAGTTTTCGTAATTCAAAACCTTTTGATGAATTTGATAGAATTATCTGATCAAGATATACCTATGTACGATATTTTCTTCTTAGCTACTAATTCCTTCCGCAACTAACTTTGTGGAGATTTTGTCATGGAAAATCAATTAAACCGGAAAGGCGATGTTCTTTTGTCCATTAGGAGATGTTATTGACAGAAATGACATTACCAAGATCAACGGCGGGCGTTAGGCAAGCATTCCCAAAACATGGCGACTGCTGGGACGTACCAGCAGTATCTCACGTATTGTGAAGTATATTTGGGAAGTAGTATTAGAAAAGACAGAACGCGGTGTATTCCTAACGTACACATGTGCAGCGACTAGGGGTAGGTTCAACTTTGGGGTTTATTTAATATGGTAAATGTGACATATTGTAGATTACTTCGCGGTTATAATGAATCTTTTGTTCGGCGTCCAGTGCCCCAGAGCCAAGTTGGAGATCTGATCGCGCAGCATAAAAGTCACCTAAGAACTGCAGTAACGAGAACGGCAGCGCAAAAGGGAACGTAAAGCTACTTAAATGATCGGCATATCACGCAAATTTTACATCAATTTGGAAACGTAAAGCAAGACGACAAGGATGGAATGGACGGGAAGGATGGTCAATATTCATCTAAGCCATCTTCTTTGCCCCGCCCCCTTCTCCGCCCCGCTCACTCTCCTCCCCGCCCCTCCCTGCTGCACCCCGACCCGCTCCGCCTCCCTCACACCTCTCCACCTCGCTCGGACTCGCCCCGGCGCCCCGCCCTGCTCCACCCCGCCCCACCCGCTTCCGGCCCACCTTGTCCCTCCCCACACCGCCCCACTACCCGCCCTCCCCGCCCCACCCCATCCCACCTCAGCATTCATTTAACGAAGATCTAGAGAAATGAAAATACATCCACGTGTGCATCCATCCATTTAGAGAACGGAGTGTAGCGGAAGCCTTCTCCCGGAGCAGCGGCCCGCTTCAACTCGCACACGGCGAGGGTCCAACTCGCCCCGCGGGAGTACCAACTGCGCGCCCGCCAGCAACGCAATCCCCCGTCGCCCCCTCCACACGACACGCCACCAGCACCGCCGGTGCGGAGCCCGACCCTTTGCGACCGCCCTCTTAGCCGGCTCTATGCGAGTAAGCAGAGTCCGCCGGCTACTCCAGGCGCTACGCGAGTAAGCGGAGTCCGCCGGCTACTCGAGGTGCTACGCGAGTGAGCAGAGTCCGCCGGCTACTCCAGGCGCTACGCGAGTAAGCGGAGTCCGCCGGCTACTCCAGGCGCTACGCGAGTAAGCAGAATCCGACGGCTACTCCAGGCGCTACGCGAGTAAGCAGAGTCCGCCGGCTACTCCAGGCGCTACGCAAGTAAGCAGAGTCCGACGGCTACTCCAGGCGCTACGCGAGTAAGCAGAGTCCCCCGGCTACTCCAGGCGCTACGCGAGTAAGCAGAGTCCGACGGCTACTCCAGGCGCTACGCGAGTAAGCAGAGTCCGCCGGCTACTCCAGGTGCTACGCGAGTAAGCAGAGTCCGCCGGCTACTCTAGGGGCTACGCGAGTAATCAGAGTCTGCCGGCTACTCCAGGTGCTACGCGAGTAAGCAGAGTGCGCCGGCTACTCCAGGCGCTACGCGAGTAAGCAGAGTGTGTCGGTTACACCAGGCGCTACGCGAGTAAGCAGAGTCCACAGGCTACTCCAGGGGCTACGCGAGTAAGCAGAGTCCGCCGGCTACTCCAGGCGCTACGAAAGTAATCAGAGTCCGCCGGCTACTCCCGGCGCTACGCGAGTAAGCAGAGTCCGCCGGCTATTCCAGGCGGTACGCGAGTAAGCAGAGTGCACCGGCTACTCCAGGCGCTACCAAGAATAACGGTGCGAGTGCAATGACAAGTGAAATGAAGGTCGCTCGTGTGTCGCCCGTTGCTTCAGCAACGTTTTTTTGCTTGTGCTAAGTGTTTTCTAAGTCAGTGTTTTCTTCTTTCCTCTCTCTTACGCTCTCTTTTCTGTAAATAGTTGGTTTAATTATGAATATGTAACTTTTGCTCTGGCTCAGATACTTTCATTCCTAAGTAGTATGTCACCCTTATATGTATATATTGTATAACCCCTTGTATTTGATTTAATTGAGTGAAAATAATGAATGAGAAATATTACAGTCGATAGAGCGCGCAACACTGTAATGGATCTGGGAGCACAGTGCGGTTGTAAAAAGACGTTGAAAATAACAGAAATAGAATAATAGACGCGCATAGCTATGGTACAGAATTGGATTATTCAAAAGCTAAACAAAATCACTGAAACAAAAAAAAGAATGATAAATAGCTGATTATAAACGTGGTAAAGATAAAATAATTAAAACTAAACGAGTAAGGGAAAATAAATGGTTATGCGGTCACGCAAGCACACAGAAACGAACCCCAGAAACGCGACGTAACGATACACCGAGGTAAACAGACGACCAATGAAAGAGAGTTCAGAGCAACGCAGGAAGGAGAGGATTGGTTTCTGCAACTGGTTTTTGAAGATTCGCTTGTCGTTATTTTACAGTTTCATGGTACGATTCCTTCCCTTTGACGTTTATGCATTTTCAGTTCTGGTTCTCATCAACGCCTTCACTTTGCCTTTTCTGCTCACACGCAATTGTTAATGAACCGTAAATATGGTATACCGAAGGTGGGAGCGACAGAGGCGAACTAGGGCAAAGTTTCCTTCCTCTATCTTTGTTTAGGTAAGGACTTACTATCTAATGGTTTAGGACTTTTTCCATTGGAACATTTCTGAATCAAAATGGTAGATTCTATGTTTATAAAATAATTCTAAACCTCATTATGAGTAATTGCGTCGTGCAATCTGACTTAAATATCTGTCACTATAAAAGTCAGTTGCACATTTCAAGAACATTGTGAATATTGAGCAAGTCAATCTAGATAAGGACGCCCCACCTGAAAAGAACGCAAGTACAGAAAAGGTTTAAAATGTGTACGCTCTTGCCACACCTCGAAAATCGAAAATATTTTAAGCCTAACTCGTAGAAAAGTTTCGTAATGCATCGCTGAATGCTTGTACAAGTTGTTCTTCAATACACAAGCATATAAAATGTCCTTCAATTACATTGCAATTTATCCTGGGGTCACCTTTGATACCCCGCATTGGTCTTCTCCAACCACTGACGTTGCTTTGGTAGGTATGCGACAATAACGGCGAGTCTGGTTCCTGGCAAGCAAGTGCTATGTGCGGCTCTGGATTCCACTCACGACTAGCACGCGAGTGCTTCTCTAGTCGTCAGCCCCCTCTCGGTTGACAAGCAATTGTAAAGTGCGTGTCTGGTATTGTAACGTCGCACTCTGCCAACACTTTTTCTTGTTGCATCTGCCGTTACAATTACGGTAACTACCTATTTTTAAAGTAGTAACGCTTCAATTCTCATTTTTTAGTTTTTATTTAAATTTCTTGTACAAATTACTTCAATATATTGTACATTCACACTTTGTACAATTAGAACTTACACATTTCTTTAGAGGAACACATTTTACGTTCAGTTCTCCCTTGTAACGTTTCGTCTCAATCATCAATCTATCGGTTGCTAACCTAATTCTCATAACAAGCTAAGTACATCACTTGTTACTTGTTTACCATTAATAATGTAAAATTGTAAATAAATATTGGGAATGTACGAAACGTTACAGTATCCACCCCCCTTCACGACTGGAAAACAACAGTTAAGTGCATCTCTAGTATTTAGGCCCTCCTCACGATTGGTAAGCGAGAGTTAAGTGCGTATCTGGTCTCCAGCCTCTTCACGATTGGCAAACAAGTGTTAAGTGTGTCTGGCCACCCCATTGGCAAGAGAGTATTAAGTGCGTCTCTAGTCTCCAGGTCCCGCACGATTGGCAAGTGGGCGTTAAGTGCGTCTCTGGGCTCTAGCCCCCTCACGATTGGCAAGCAAGAGTTGAGTGCTTCTCTGGTTTCCAGCCTCCCTTCACGAATGGCGAGTGTTAAGTTCTCCTTTGGTCTCCCAGCCCCCTCTCACGATTGGCAATCGAGTCGCCAGTCCTCCCTCACTATTGGCAAGCGAGCGTTAAGTTAGTCTCTGGTCTCCAGCCCCCCTCAATTGCCAAGCGAGCGTTAAGTGAGTCTCTGGTCTCCAGCACCCTCACGATTGGCAAGCAAGCGTTAAGTGCCGGCGTGGTCTCCAGCTGTTCTCGCGATTGGCAACGAGTGTTTATTGCGTCTCTGATCTTCCCCGCCTTCATGATTGGCAAGCAAGCTTTAAGTGTGTCTCTGATCTCCAGCCCCCCTCACGATTGGCAAGTGAGAGTTAAGTGTATGTCTGGTATCCAGCCTCCTCACAAGTGGCAACTGGGCGTTAAGTGCGTCTGGTATCTAGCCCCCCTCACGATTGGCAAGCGAGCGTTAAGTGAGTCTCTGGTCGCCAGCCCCCCTCACGATTAGAAAGCAGCGTTAAGTGAGTCTCTGATCTCCAGTCCCCCTCACAATTGTCAAGCGAGCGTTAAGTGCCGGCGTGGTCGCCATCCGTGCTCGCCGGCCGCAGCATCTCCCGGACGGCGTCCGCCGAGGCGAGGTCCAGCGGCGTCTTCCCCTCCCACTGCCCGCCCCAGCAGCGCCGGTCCGCGGCCGCGCCGGCCGCCAGCAGCGCGCGCACCACCTCCTCCTGGCCACTCCACGCCGCCCAGTGCAGCGGCGCGCGCCCCTCCAGGTCCCGCTCGTCCACGCCCGCGCCCGCCTCCAGCAGCACGCGCGCGCACGCCGGGCTGTGGTTCTTGATGGCGACGCTGTGCAGCGCGGTCATCCCGTACACGTTGACGGCGTCGGCGTCGGCGCCGTGCGCCAACAGCAGCGAGACGACGGCCGGGTCGGCCTTCTTGGTGGAGACCGCCAGCGTGAGGACCGGCGTCCCGTGCAGGTGGCAGCGGTCGAGGTCGACGCCGCCTTGGTCCAAGAGGCGGCGCACGTCGTGCAGGCGCCCTCTGGTGACCGCGTCGCGCAAGTCGAGCTCCGCCGGGGAAGGCGCGACGTCGCCGCACCGCCTCTTGAACGCTTCCACTTTGAGCTCCACCCGCCGTCGCTCGCGCTGCGCGTTGGCCGGGAGCGCCTCCTGCGACGACTGCGCATGCGCCTCCCTCCGCACGGCGTCCTCGTGACCGTTCTGGTCCGCCATTTTGGCTTCACTTATCTGCAAGCAAAGAAGATCCTTAATAGTGCATTATGAAACGATGATGTTATGATAGGAATTAATACATCATCAATTATAGTGTGATATTACGATACGAGCGAGAAACGAGCGAGTATCGTAAACTTCACACGAGTGTGTTAATGCCTATTACATCGAGTTTCATACGGAACTTTTTCTACGACTTTTATCAGTTATACTTTTAAAATGAATCGTTTCATGGCAATTGCCATACAGCATTCAGCAACGCCACCTAGCGGACTGTTCCCTATTCACCTCGCCGCAGGTGGCTTTGATTTACCAGATCACCTGCGAGGGAGTACAGAAATTGCGGCAATAATTTCGACGTCACCATTTTCGCTTTTTCTCTTATTTCTGGAAGTGTCAAGTCCACCTTTGATTTACTAGACATTTTAAACTAGGCTTTTTTAAAGGAAAACCACACGACAGCAACATATAACCCAAAATTGCTTCCGTTCAGATCTTAACCCTAGTCAAATGTTCTCTCCAAAAACTATCACTGCGCTAGTCAAATAGGATCAAAGTGAAATTACGATTCAATTTATTTTAAATAATATACCACGATAAAATTACTTGTTATAAGAGAAATTAAAACTGCGAAGCATAATATAATATATTAATGTACACAATCGAACGAAACATTTACTATAAAGATTCTCGATGTCTAATTAAGTGCCAATATTTGGTGTGTAAGCTTCTCTGTGATTGGTCATGAACCTATATCATAAAACTGTATCGAATTGGGTATCATTATGCATTTGGCATTTGCAGCCATCATGTGAGAGAATTATACAATAGGAGTAGAAAAAAGAAGAACTCTAACCAGGATAAGTATTTATATAGTAGCGCAGCTTAGCCTTTTTTGCTAGTTATGAACGCGCGCGCATACAGCTAGCGATCCTGGTGGAGGTCAAGTAATACTACGGATATATGCTACTGAAGTACTCGGATTTCTTTGTGAAATGGCACTTATTAAGAGCTGGTTAAAAAATTGAAAGAAAATGCTTATTATTTCTTGACCTCGTGGTGTTAATTTCCTAGGATTTC
>JAHLJT010008756.1:127947676-128015834 GCA_031308135.1 Acheta domesticus
AAGGGCAAGTCGTTTAAATAATACGAAAATTACATCCATCCAACGTTTTAACTTTACATTTATAGGTATCGGAACATATTTGATGTAGTAGCATGCAGTGATAATGAAGGGAAGAACCTTGAGTTATGTTGTTTTTTACTTGTCTAATAGCCCTAGAAAGGAAAGCTTGAAATTTGTTATTACTTCCTAACAGAAATTTTATTACCTTTTAGATACCCTTATTTACTTCTTCGATTACTTACATTTTTAGATATTTTCATAAAAAGTAGAGAAATACTTGTTCTTTCTCATTATTCCACTATTCACTTTCAATGGACAGTATTAATTAAATTTAAATAATTTCTTCCCGTAAAAATTGTTCAAAATTTCTACTTCACATGCTTAGTTGTATGCATATTCTGTAGCTCTAATAAAAAATTTATTCTCTATACTTTACGACAATAATTTATTTAAGGCAAACATTATTCGTAATTATGTTTGGTACATTGTCATGTATACTAAAACACAAATACAAAATAAACACTAAAGATAACCACATGACAATTGTTTGTAGTCGCATTTTGTCATATTTTTGACTAGAAATCTCGATATATTAACAAAGATATTTTGTACTCTATGTTTTCTTCACACCGATATTTTTACCAGAAATATCTGCTCAAAAATCTCGTGTAATAAATAAAATACCCAGTAACTAAGTTTTTGAGAATTGAAAACCAACTGTCATTGATATCTTTCACTGTTGTCGAAACCGTTCACTATTCGCAGTATTTCTCCAGTTGCCATGTGCGGAGATTTAATTTGGATGTTTACTCCTGTTTATAGGTGAATTCGGGGGAGGAGAGGGAGAGAATTATTTATAGGTATTTTGGATGTTTGATTAGGATGCCTCACTGTATTACAATTTTAATAAAATAACTATTGTTACATCCAAAAAGTAGACGATTGATGAAACTCAATAAATTAGTTCCGTGTCTACTGTAGATAACTTAAGATGGGCAGAGAAAAAGACGAAACTAAATGTTTAAAATACAACTTTACAAACAGCGAAGAACATCTGAATCATCCAAAAGAGAATCATACCCAAACTAATGCAATTAAATAATTGCAAATCACAAACTATTTTTTCTACTTGTATACATTTATCATAGGATTACCAGATGTTCATAATATGGGTGAAATGATGGGAAGAATGGAAAATCGGAAGTGGTCAGAATGTTTGGAAGGGGTTGCAGAGTAGCATGATTTATACAAAGGGACTATTTACAAGGCAAGCTATTTTAAGGTTTTGAATATGTGAGCTTATACACAATGAAATGTGTTGCCAACGAAAGTTCAAATTAACTAATAAATTTAGTATTGCTTTTACATTTCCATACCTTTTTACTTAACATTCTAAAACAATGCTCTTTAACTCAAAAACTATCAAAACCAGGATCATGATATTTCTGCAAAAATATTTTATAATTTTTTTTTTATTTTAAGAAAATCAACTATAGTACTATAACAGCACATAATTTCTCGCATTATTTTTAAAGTATAATTCTTAAAATTCAGGGACTTCAACGAAAATGAGATCTGCGCCATTCTTTTAAGCGTTCTTTGTTCTATCCGTGAAAACAAATTGAACTAAAGTTTTAAAGCGTATTTTAAGAAATTGATTTTTTAATAAATTGCATACATTTCAAGATAAAATTTCGAAAAAAATGACTCGTTTTTCAAAACATTTTACTTGATCTTTTTTAAAATATGTTTTTTTAAACAGATATTAATACAAACATCTCCACCTTCAATTTTGTAGTTTTAAAATGTTAAAATTTCGCAATTTTCGAAAATACAGAGTTCGCTGAAAAAGCGACTAACACCACTTTTCTCTACCGTTCATTGATGCATACGAGAAGAGAATTTAATGAAAAATTTGGAGCCGTTTTTAGAAACTTATTGCTTAAAAGCTGCCTATATTTCAGGCAAAATTTCGAAAAAATAGGCGCTAGCGGACATTTTGCTCTTAACCCTGGATTCACAAGGCTCATTTCAAGGAATAATAACTACAAGGATGGGTCCCTGATGACTACGACCTCTTTTATATTTTTTTTTCAGGTTTAATATTCAACAATGAACGATGAAATCTTTGTTTTAGTGACAAGAAAGTTTATTTATCATTTGTCATACAAATAACTGTAGAATAAACTATACAAACTACTAAACCGATCAACTTGCAAACCAAGTTACTATACCGTAAATAACCCTATGAGATAATAATACTTGGTGCTGTTAGCAGACAATATAATATTAGTAAGAAAACTGTTGAAAGCTTGATTCAAAATTACAAATATAAGATATTTATTAGAAAATTATGATTGCATGTAATTGACTTTCAAACTGCCAAGAAACGTCGGCACAAAACTGCAAGGAGCAAAGAATAAATCAAACTTAATCTTCCAAGCAATTCTTACAAATAGGTAACTTATGTTGAATTTTTGACACAGTAACAGAAAATATACAAAAACTATCAGCAAAAGCATTCTAACAAGTTAGAAACATCTGTGACTTAATCACAAAGCGGGAGTCGAATATAATCCCAATTACGTTTTATTTTATACTACCTGCTGTAGAATGACGTGAAGTGAAAAAATACACAAGTCGATTGTTCAGACGGAAGCAGGAAGGCAGGCATGCAAGATACAATGTCCTCATGGCAGCATTATTCAAAGCTGACAATATTTAAACGTGATAATTTTTCTCTAGGGTCACAGGTGACCCCAGCCATGTCATTCCCACGTTAATCGATTTGTCATTATCAGACATACAAAAATTGTATACTGACTTCACCAGTAAAAGGAAGTAATTTACTACATTTATCTACTGGATTTATCCACTTTTTCGTTACCAGGGCCCGGCAATAGGAGTTTTTCTGTCGAAAATTCGCCGTTTTCCAGCACACGATTATAACGCTTTCTCTTCTTACGAAGAAAGAAGAAAAAGCAAAAAGTTCGGACGAGACGTTATAGAGACTTTGCCAACCAATGTTACCATCCGCCATTTTTAATGGAGCCTCAAGTCTAAAACCCTGCACTTTTACACAAAATAAGATGTCATAATAAAGCATAAAAAAAACAAATTTTCCATTACCCCTAAATACCTCAAGGGCCCGTTTGTGTGCACTGCCTCTTCCGGCAACAATGTCACAGTCTAGATGTATCTTTGATTGCTTCCAAATTGCTGCCTACGTTCAAGGTATCGAAAGAATATGTTCCGACCACCGCGTATATAAGGTACGTTGTCCTTTATTACTTATCCGGCACATAATTAGTATTTTATACATTTATTTTATAATAATAAGCTTTATTGCGTGAGTAAATGTTTTGAAAACGAGCGATGTTAGGAGCAAGTTTTCAAATTTATTCAAATTTCAAATTTTGAACACACGGACACACATATACATTCGAGTATTTTAAGAAGAGATTCACAAGCATCGGCCAATTGTTCTGATCGGTAGTTTTTCATGGTTTCTCCGATCAATACCAGACGAATGCCTCAGCAGTACTTTAACAAACGGGGCACGGATCACGCGCGATATTTCCTTCCTCGTCCTTGTCCTATCCTCACCCCTTACATACACACTCACACTCACATGCAGGACACTAGCTCCAAGACCAGTTGAGAGCTTAGAACTTCTGGTTGGGGAAGGACGGCTAGCGGAGTTCCCTGGAGGGTGAGACTCCGGAAGACGAGATGTAGGTCGGTGGAGGATCTCACGCACCAGCGGATGAGTAACTACAGCTGCCGGGATATACTAGCATGCACTACACTTTCGGAACTAATGACCATAGCAGTTCACGCATTCAGATTCATGAAAAAATCAATGTGCAGGGGCAGATCCACCCAATTATTTGGGGTGGGTCGTAGATCCTTGTTAAATAATATTTGTTATTATATTTTATATTATGTAGTAGGCCTACTGTAGATATACTATACAATATTATTGTTTAAATAATTACATAATTCGAACATAAATGGAAATAGATTTGAGGTGTTATTTTTCATTGTATGGGTTTATTGGAGCAAAAAGTTCTTTCCATCGCATTGCGGCCGTCTTCAGTACTACAAAGAAATAATAACAATATACCTAAATTACAAATAAAACAAAATCTCTTACAGAATATTGTTATGAATCAAATTAGAATTAAATAAAAGTAGAAAAATTGTAACATGAAATATGAAAATAAAAACATAATTTTTTGAATAACAAATGTACTATTCTGAAGTGAATTAAAAATAGGAAATATTCTAGACAAATGAATCAGTAAGTAAAGAAATTAATTAATAAATTTACGTAAACAAACTGAAATACCAATCCTGAGGCGGCTGTGGGCCTCCGTCCAGACAGTATAGCGAAGGGCGAGAGCATTGCACGTTATTTAAAAGAAAACCTTTAATGGAGGGTGGAGAACTCGACTAAAAGAGCTTTATGCTCAAATAAACACATACGATGAAAATATATGATGTATTTCTGTGATGCAAACATCGTAAATTCCGCACCATTTCCTGCCATCGAACATAAATATTTAAATAAATTTTCCCAAATAAAGGAAGGTAAACGTAAACTCTAAGCCTTTTGCGCGGGGTGGGGGCATGGCCCCCAGTCTCACCCCCCCTGGATCCGCCAGTGAATCCATGCCACATTGTTACCAAGCGGACGGATGAGGCCGGAAAGATTCCACAATAACCAATTCATAAATGCAAAATGGTAAACGAATGATTCAATAAAATCACCCAAAGAAAACGGAGACAGAACTTAAAAGCAAGTAAATTCATAGTAAGTAAAATTGAACACAAAATAAATCCTAAGAATAAAGTTGTTCTTTACCTGTTGGAGGAGCAGCGAGCGTTGCTTCTGTGTGGAGGTAGATCAGTTGATAATCTGCGATGTCTGAGACAACGAAACATATGATAGATATCATCCGCCAGTCGACGCCCGATTATGAGAGCAACGTCAGGCCGCCCTCCATTGGTTAAGTGAAGTATCTCAGGGTGGAGGGGGGCGGTTACACGGTTGCACTATCGATGCGCATGGGACCCTTGGACTGGCGATAAGGCCTGCGAAAGGCGAAGACTACTATCTGTTTTACAATATCTGTTTAGGTCGCCTCAAGAGGAAAATTGATATTCAGTTGGATACAAAAGGCAACTTTGACAATTGTTTCAGTTTTTGATTTGCTACTGACGGATATGTCTTGAAAAGAAAACGTTCGTCTTGCAACACGTAAAACGTTTGAACAGATTCCTTGATAATTCGAAATGCCGTTCTTACATCTACACAAGCAGTATTTAGAAATAGTGAGCTATTGAAAATATTTGACATGCTATGTGATTTTCTAGAGGTACAATTCTTTCTCGGCAAAATTTATTTTCCAAATGGACGTACTGCCTGTCTGGTACAGACGGTTGCGGCTGCAAATTCTTTGCGCACAACGAAGGTTGGTAGATTTAATTACCGAGAAACATTTCACTGATTCTAATTGTAATTGTGATGTGGAAATACCGGAAAACCATTATGTACCTCACAAAATATTGTTGGTATAACCGTTGATTACTTAATAATTGCTGAGAAATGACGTAAAACCGAAAGATTGAACTATCAATCAATCACTTCACATATTGAAGTGGAGATCAATAAGATAATATAAGAATTCATAATTTTGAAACGGACTGAAAATTGAAGCACCAATAATATCGATAATACAAGTATCAGTAGTAATGTCAATAAATAATAATAATAATAATAATAATAATAATAATAATAATAATAATATCAATGTATAGGCATCAATAAATTAAAGTCATTATAGAGAGAAAATCCCGATCATCACATACTTCATTAGTTCATCTTCGCTCCCATCAAAGTTCTTACAGCTTAAATAACGCTCTTAGCACTAGCAATACGAAGATATAAATACTTCCATTCATTACCAAGAGGGGTGTACCAGGGCCACCAATAACATTGTTTCTATTGTTCATTTCTATTGTTTCTTTTATGATTTTGAAAAATTAATTAACTGAGACTATACCGAGCATCAAAAAGGAAAGTAACATTAATTTTAACAATGATAGTTAATGTAATTATTTATCATTTGGACTGTATAATTCTAAAGAACCTGTAACAAGTATTATACCATAGTTTCTGGGTTGATGGCCCCCATCTCGATCAGGTTTTTCGTCCAGTTTCCTTGATCCTTTGCTGTTTTGCTTCTAGACAGAAATGTAACTTCATTCTTTGTGCACGTCTTCTGAATTTCAGTGGGAAATTTAGTTATTCAAATTACCATTTTCCATATTATCGCGGCAAAAAGTATTATTCTTTCATGAAGAACATGATGAGGGTTAAGGGCAGAAATTTATAGCTAATTTACCTTTGAAAATATATTTTATTATATAGGAGCGAATATTTTGTCAACAAAACTTGAAAAAAAACCTCTCTTTTTCTGTATTCAAAATTCGACTAGAATATGTTTTAGGATAGAGATCACAGAATTATAAAAACGTGCACAAATTTCACTTCTCCTCATAGCTCGTCACACACAGTTTTAACTGTTTTTGACGTAAATAAATAAAAAATAAATAAACTGTTACAAATATTCAATTCAATTCATTTAAACAAAAATATTAAGTATCGGGCTCCCCAAATAAAAAAAATAGACTCTCTCTCGCATCAATATGTGTATTTAATGAAAACAAACACACACACACACACACACTAAAATGCTATAAATCTTTCCAAATTATATTCTCAATGTTTACTTTTCGAGTGAATAGTTGCAATTTTTACGACCAGCCAAAAACGCTGTTGTATCTGAAATTATAACCAACCATCGTGATAAATTACTTCATATTTTGTACAAAAAGCACGTCATAATCCCTATCAGTTGTATACATATTTCTGAAAAAATATAACTTTAAAAATATTTATTGGTGGGACTCTGTGGTCCTAGACTTGGTAATGCTAGGATTAGGACTTGTTGGCTGTCCAGGAGACGCCGCGTCGTCGGCCTCTCAGCCAACGACGCGGTGTCTCCCGGACAAGCTTACGTTTACAAATGCTAGGATTAATTGCACAACGATAATACTATCTGTTTCTATCTATATCTCTATCTAATTCGCAAATCGTGCTGAAATCGAAACGAAACAATGCAGACTTCGGCCATGTGAGATTGTGTCTAGGTTTCATTGGATACCTAGAAACATAGGAAAAATCCAACAACAGTGAAACAATTTCGCTGAAATATTCAAATATTTGTGTTGTTCCACCTACCCTTATATTGCACATACCGGATAAATTCTCTTGCTCAGGGCGTCGCTGCTTAGGACACAGCTGGCATCTGCCAAAGCAAGGCTCCAAGGAAGAGGCCGGCCGTTATTAAATATTTGCTATTCACACGTTACCGAGCGAAGTGCCTCAATGCGTGGCGCGCTGACTTCGTAGTCGGGAGGTTCGAGTTCGATCACTGGGTCGACCATCCTGACCAAAGGTTTTCGTGGTTTCACTCGATGATAAGGCGAATGCTAGGATGGTTCAAAACCGCCACGATCACCTCCCACCTCGACCAGGAGAGATGGCTCAGTGCATCAACCTGATGTCACTGCAGTCCCTCTGACCGGGAGGTCCTAGGTTCGAGTCCCGACGGCGGCACTAGCTAGTCAGCCAGGTCGAATTCAGTCGCTGTCTGGAGGAGAATTCTAGCGGCCGGCTGCTCTGATCGGTAGTTTTCCGTGGTTTCTCCGATCAACACCAGGCGAATGCCGGAGCAGTACCCTAACAAACGGGCCACGGACCGCGCGCGATCTTTCCTTCCTCTTCCTTGTCCTATCCTCTCCTCTTACACACACACACTAACATGCATTACACTACCACACATGTCGGGAGACCGGTCGGGAGCTCACAACTTGTCCTGGCTGGGGCGGTGCCCCGCTGGTGGGAGATACGTGGTTGAGGGGAAAACCCCGCTAGTCGACGGTAGGCCGGCGTCGCATCTCGCCATCCAGTGGGGAAAAGATCATCGCCACCTCCCGAGAAAAACACGCAATACACTTACGGGACTAATTATCTACTTAGTTGACGCGCCCGGAAACACGAATCAATCAATCAATCAACCTCCCACCTCCTACAACTTCCCACGATCATCGTCGTCTTTTCACCCCTCATCACCATCCCTACCACTTCATTTAGTACCATTAGGGAAAGCAACGGGAAAGTACCCTGATTATATCCTCCCAAGAAAACCCATCATGATGATAATACTGCGGAACCATCTAGATGGGCCATCTAACATCCGTCTACGGAAGAACAGAAACAAAAGAATCTTCACAAGTAGCATTAAGTTGCAATAAACAGCAAGTTCTTTGATATTCTTGGTATATAAATAACTGATGTACTTGCAAATTGAAATATGAGATAAGGCAATCAATGTGGAACCACTATCCATTGGTTCGACGAAGGAAGGGAAGACGAAGAGAAGTTTACTGAAATTAAAGCTCACTTGTAGGATGGGAAAAGAATGCCAAAAGTAACCGGAATTATTCTCCTAAAACTACGTATTTTATTATATGCGGCACTATTCCGCTCATTAGTGGGTACGCCTTTTTATCGTGTGTCACTAACTGGACAAAGATTTTCAAATAAAATATTTGTAAGTTTTTGCTTACTGTTGGAGAAGTAAAATACGGAAAAAAGACAATGATCACAATGATGATCTTCAGTGTATGAAGATGGCGGCTTTTAAACATTTTATTCATTCAGTTTGCAACGTGTTTGCGAGCTGGCTCTGTAAGAGAAAGCCAGCTTTCCTTCTTATCATGATTTTTTGAAGATATTTCTCAAATAAAATTTGCTTCAATATATTGTATATTGTAGACGTGCTGGGCATTGTGATTGCATAAGAGTGTGTTCAGCTTTCTGAACTCATCTCTTTCTACCCAGTGCAAAGCTCTCCATGTATAAGAATTACTTCGAAAAGTATTTTAAATTACTTTCTCTTCTTTATCAGCTTATTTTTTCAGAGGGGTTCTACCATTCGTTGTATTAATCTTCTTATTCCTCTTTCCACAAATTTACGACTTTATAATTATGAATTATTGCGGTCATTTCCGCTTTGGTGATATACTTTTAAAATGGATTATACATACTAATAAGCTTAAATAGTTTATATTGAATTATAATTGGTGATAATACGTATAAAATATTGTACCATCTATGTTACCATGGCGATAATTTTCGTTATATGACATGAACAAAAGTTGTTTCGTGGGGCCAATTCATTATCACCTGTTGTGTTTCATTGTTTGATTAAAGGAAAAAGTTTCCAATAAACTCGCATCAGAAAGTTGGGAATATTGCTAACAACTTTGATATTGTCTTTTACTGAACGTTTTAGATTTATATTAAAATTACAACATACGCGTCATTTAAAAATACACTTATTGATTATTATAAATCATTGAAAATTGATTATTAATCAATCCTTTGAGCGTCGCACGGGTAAATTTAAGCAAATTTTCAAAGAAGAGCGGAGATACAATAAAATTTAAAATGTTGCTTGCGATCATGCTACTTCCAGCGGAAGGACCGATAAAGACCTGAAATGCCGTGTGATATTCCACCGTAGCCATATGGGCTTGAGAGGCAAAGTTATAAAAATCGCACTATAACGTGGGAACTCACAGAACTATATATAATAATATAGTAACAAAATCAAGAAATTAAATTAGCTCACTGTTTTTTAATTAATCAAGAAAATAAATAAGCTCACTCAAGATGTCAGGCTTGGTTTCCTTACATTTCCATCTTGCAAGAAATGATAGAATAATTACTATAGAAAAAGTATGATGAAAGAAATTAAAATATTACCTAGAGCGTGAAAATTCTGAATAGAATTTTCCCGAAGCGACGGATATCATGATAATAATGTATTTCCAAATTTTAATTAATCATTCACCTTAAAAGACTCTTTCATCAACGAAACGTTTTCAAAATTTAGCACTTAGGAAGCAATTTATATAAGACTTCAATAAATTTCCGAGGTGGAAGTTTCCTTCCCCGTCCGTCCTCCGGTCTCGCGATGAACGCCCGCTCAAGAAGTTGGCTTTTAAAAGGGGGCGAAGGGGTGAATTGAATGTTTCCAGCTGAAGGCGCCGAAGAAGACGGAGTTTGGTCCGCTCGGCCCTCGCAGCAGGGCGCGGCGCGGCGCCTGCGAGCTCTGTCGAAGGAGATGAATGCGGCCGCGAGAGGCGCTCGCGTCGATTTTTACTCATTAACTGCCGTGGTCCCCAATTGGGGACCTCAGAACTTTTTCATTGTTGCTTGACGTTGTGTAATGTAATTTCGAATTTTATTTCATTAATAGACGTGAACAGTCTTAAACGAAACATTTAAGAATGTTTTTTTTCCATTTCTGAATGCCAGATGTCGATTTGGCTGTGATCGCTAAGCATGGTGTGGCGACTCGTGGCCAGTGTGTACATATGACTTGGGTCGGTTCGAATCTTCATCTAAAACCGTGCTTAGCCGCTACAGGCCTGCGGTTACGTCAGAGGAAGAGGCTATTGTAAAGCAAACAGTGGTCGGCTCGCATCGAAGTTAAGCAGCTTAGTTTCAACTGTTATGCTTCTTATTGTAGAAAACAAAATACTCAATAACCACCGTTTGGCGCTTCGGGGTCGCTCTACTAGTATAATTTAGCAACATAACAATTGATTAGCACTAAAAGTTGCAAAAACATGCCGCTAGAGAGCTCCAAATATGGCTGCGCGTGCACGAACGCGACGACAATGAGCGAGTGCTATGCGTACAAAATTAATTTGGTACTTAATGGGTTAACTGTTATGGTCCTCAATTGGGGACCTAAGAACTTTTTCATTGTTGCTTGACGTTGTGTAATGTAATTTGCGAATTATATTTCTTCAATAAATGAACATCTACGTCCTACCACCGCGAATGTTCCGTAATTAGAAGACAATCATTCCGGAATTTTGTTCGACAGGAATTCTCACTATGGTCCAGTTGTGTAGTAATATGTGTCCTAATGTCCACTAGTGTAGTAATATAAGAGGGTAAATTTGAATTCCCACTATTGCCTTACTAAAGAGGCGCATTGCAATTCACTCAAATAATCTTCGTGCACAATATTGTTTTTAGATTTTAGTAAAGTATTTGACTCTGTAGATTACGACATCCTAATAGCGAAATGCAAACATCTAAGTTTCTCTGATTCCACCATCTCTTGGATTGCAAGCTATCTACACAATAGTCAAAAAATTGTAGTAGTTGACGATCTCCGCTCTAATCCAAAACTTGCCTCAGGGATCCGTGTTAGGGCCACTGTTCTTCTTAATTTACGTAAATGACCTATCTAGCGAACTTAAAGAATGTAGTCATCATATGTATGCGGATGATCTGCAAATTCACATCTCTGGGAAACCATCACAGGTAGCAATAAATTAAATAATGAACTCTCATCTGGTCAAAAGGTGAATTAGAAACGCATTCAATTTAAATCCTAAAAACTCACAAACTATCTTAACTGGTTCTTCCCAAATGCATAAGAAACTTGAATGTTCATCTGTTCCTGATGTGCTTATAGACAATGTCGCAGTGCCTCGTCATTCACAAGAGAAAAACTTGGGTTTGATATTTGATGATCATCTAAGCTGGGAATATCAGATCCGAAATGTATGTCGCAAAGTTTATGCATCTTTGCAATCCCTTAGATGTATCGACAAATATCTCCCGACAAATACAAAGGAATTGTTAGTAAAAACCCTCTTGTGTCCTCATTTCGACTACGGTGACATTGTGTATAACAGTTTGAAAGATTCACTTGCTCAAACCCTGCAAAGAGCTCAAAATGCATGTATTCGTTTCATTTATAATATAAGAAAATACGATCACATATCTGGTGTTTATAATGATCACAAAATTTAACACTTAAGAATAGGCGTTTGTATCACAGCCTCTGTCTTTTATTTAAGACAGACCTGCACAACGCCTGCTCCCGCGGGCATTCTGCACTTGGGAGCCGATCGTCTGCCCGTGGCAGCGCCAAAAGTGCAAGTAGTGGGGAGTAGGAAGCTTTGCGGGGAGGGGAGAAGTCTGACGTATCACGACGCGGCGCGTAGATTGAATGCCTGGGCGTCTAATAATGATCCATGCTTCAAAATTATATGCCCATTTGTTTAAATGGATTATATCTAGTATTTCAAGTTACCAGGGTCATAATTCACTGTTTACGTTCTGTGTACTGCTGTATATCCACCTTTGTATCCACCACTGTATGTATTTTCATTTTCTAATTTTTTAAAGAAAATAACATGCTCATTGTGACACTTAAGCATTATTTTAAAGCAATAGCTTTAAAATATATGCTTATATAAGAGAAAATATTATTTAATTCTAACACAAAATTGCAATTTAATAATTGATTGTTCACCAGGAATGGTATAATCTCCAAATCATAGAAAAATGAACAAAATCATGAGAGCAATCTCTCACATCAAGATTGACATAAAAATAGAATATGTGGCAATTCCAAGAAGGGTAATGTTTAATAGCACATTTGTGACCATTTTCCCCCATTATGAAATTGAATAAAAGAGATCAACGAGCAAACTTCTGTAACGATATGTTACGGACAATCATAAGATAATCATGGGTATTGGTTAAATAGAATGCAAAGGGCTTTATATTTTTATATGATATAGTAAACGACTCTACACTCTTGTCAGAAATTAGAACAGAAAATAATCATGATTTTTTTAAGAACAATATGTTTTTGCTTTGAGAGAACCGTCTTATTCAATTTGTGATTTATTGCTGTCATCATCAAACAAAAACAATTCAGTATCACAATTTTGTGTTTAGCACAACACTAAATTTGTGATTACATCGTAGCAAAGCGAATTACATTATAAGACCTACAAGCAGTTGTAATACTTGGTGTTGAAATCTAATATGTATAATTCGCTGTAGTTTCATATTTTGCCCTGTCATATATCGAGAACAAACATTTGCAATATAATACAAAAGACTATATTACTTGAACTGTATATAACCGTCATGTTCTTGCCGATTGCTCTTTAAATTTACGCGCTATCTTTCGAATTGCGCATTCTGATTGGTGGACCCCACTTCTAGATTGGGTCTCATCCCCACCCTTCATCGATTTTCTCATTTGCACCCGAGTTGCCCACACGCAGCTCCTGAGGTCAGTGAAAGTGCAAAATACTGTGCAGGTCTGATTTAAGATGTTAAAAATAGATTCCCCGTCATATTGAACAAAGTATTTCGTACATCTTAAATCGTCCAGATTTCAGAAATCCAAGTTACACTGCATTCCAAAAAGTAAAACTAACTACTACAATAAATCATTTGCAATTACTGTAGCCCGAGAGTGGAATAAAGTGCCTTCCAATATTAAAAACTGCACCTCATTAACATCGTTTAAAAACACCTGAATCGTTTTCTTACACAGTAGTCGGTTTACTATCAGTTACACCAGTTTACAATTTAAATAACTATTGATTGTCGGTTATCAAATTAAAATCATGATAGTTTTACCTCTTCCTCAGGAGTATTAAAAAAATGATTAATATATTTTTAGGAATAATATTAATGTATTTTTGTTGAAAATTTACTTTTCGTGCGAATTGTTTGATACTGCCGGAACTGTATTTCATTCATTGGAGCAGAGGCGGAGTTAAGTACAAGCAAGAAGACAACCCCGTGCAGCATGGACAACAGCTGAGGAAAACATTCCAAGGACTTCTCACTTCATTTTAGCTTAGCTTACCATTGTATTAAGACGCAGCCTGCCTGATGGGTTTTCCCCGATCTAGCGGATTTTCCTCCAAGGTCGAGCGACGGGTGAAATGGTATGTTTCTGTATCAATAGATTACAGTCGCTCGGGGTGAATACCAGGCTGCCGCGTAGCGCGCAGACAAGTGGAGCACTTAATGTTATCCAATTTAAATTTTGTTGTCAATTTCCTTCTCTAAATTTAATTTTTTTTCAAATTTCATTCTAGTAACATTTTTGTATCTGTTTAACCTTTGATATTGTTTATACGTTGCCATAAATGATACTTCTATTCAACTAACTACTTACCTACTATAATATAACCTACCTAATATAAACTATCCTACTTTTACTTTTGTAGATTGTATTGTATGAACTAAATTGTAAACATGTGATATGTGGTTAGGCTGAAGAGCGGACCTGATGGCCCGAGCCTCGCCATATCAATAAAGGCATTATTACTATTATTATTATTATTATTATTATTATTTATAACTACCATATTCTATTTATAATGGTAATGATATAAGACGTCCATTTTACGAATTAAATTAATTCAATCGAGGACGTTAAGTTTCCTTTATCATGTAAATGTATCTCCCAAAAATTAATCAATGTTTTTCAATTTCGCAGAGCCTTGAGTGATATCAGGATCGACATGGTAGTACAGTGGAAGCCGCTTATTGCAATCACGGTTCATGTTATCATTCGCTTAACCTTATCATATTTATGATGTTCCGCCTGGGCTAATATTACAACATTAATAAAACGTCGTTTAGTTGTGATCAGAATTCGTTTTCTGTTATCATTGTTACTGAAACACATTTTAGTAGGTACAGTTTTCCTTCCCCGTCCGTCCCTCGACGCTCGATGAGAACGCCCTCTCAAGAAGTTGGCTTTTAAAAGGGGGCGAAGGGGTGAATTGAATGTTTCCAGCTGAAGGCGCCCAAGACGGCGGAGTTGGGCCGCCGCTCGGCCCACGCAGCGGAGAGCTCTGACGAGGGAGATGAATGCGGCCGCGAGGGGCGCTCGCGTCGATTTTAAGCGGCGCCGTTGCTAATTAATTGGCAACAGCGCGCGGCTCTCCGCTGGCACAAAGCGGCCGCCGAGCCCTTTCCGCCGCCGAGGAAAGCTTTGCCTTGCGGCTCCGCCTTCGGAGCGGCCCGGCCAGAGCAGGGCCCGGAGAGCAACCTCCCGCCACGTAGAGCAACCTCCTCCCACCACCAACTTTGCGTAATTAAAAAACAATCGGTAAAAAGGTAAACATGGCTGTCCTCGTGGCTCAGAGCAAAGTCGCTCGGCTTTCACCAACGAGGTCCCGGTTCTATTCCCGTCGATCTCATGTGAAATTTTTCCGACAAATAGAGTTCGGCTGCGGCTGCACGAGGGCTAGTCCAACCTTTGTGAAGTGTCCTAAACCGTACCCCTTTCCTTCTTCCTTCCCAATTCTGGCCAGCCGCTGTGGAGAGGCCCTGGCCTGAGCAGGGCCCGTACAGCAACCTCTTGTCACGTGTAGCAACCTCCCGCCACGTATAGCAACCTCCTCCCACCACGAACTTTGCGTAATTAAAAAACAATCGGTAAAAAGGTAAATACGGCTCGTGGCTCAGAGAAAAGTCGCTCGCTTTTCACCAACGAGGTCCGGGTTCTATTCCCGTCGATCTCATGTGAAATTTTTTCCAACAAAAAGAGTTCGGCTGCGGCTGCACAAGGGCTAGTCCAACCTTTGTGAAGTGTCCTAAACCGTACCCCTTTCCTTCTTCCTTCCCAATTCTGGCCAGCGCTGTGGAGAGGCCCGGCCTGAGCAGGGCCCGTACAGCAACCTCTTGTCACGTGTAGCAACCTCCCGCCACGTATAGCAACCTCCTCCCACCACGAACTTTGCGTAATTAAAAAACAATCGGTAAAAAGGTAAATACGGCTCGTGGCTCAGAGAAAAGTCGCTCGTTTTTCACCAACGAGGTCCGGGTTCTATTCCCGTCGATCTCATGTGAAATTTTTTCCAACAAAAGAGTTCGGCTGTGGCTGCACAAGGGCTAGTCCAACCTTTGTGAAGTGTCCTAAACCGTACCCCTTTCCTTCTTCCTTCCCAATTCTGGCCACCGCTGTGGAGAGGCCCGGCCTGAGCAGGGCCCGTACAGCAACCTCTTGTCATGTGTAGCAACCTCCCGCCACGTATAGCAACCTCCTCCCACCACGAACTTTGCGTAATTAAAAAACAATCGGTAAAAAGGTAAATACGGCTCGTGGCTCAGAGAAAAGTCGCTCGCTTTTCACCAACGAGGTCCGGGTTCTATTCCCGTCGATCTCATGCAGAGGCGTATCTACGGTATGGCAGACATGGCACGTGACATGGGCGCCACTCACAAGGGGCGCTATTTAGAGTATACCCGCTAAAACGAACAACAACAACGCTAATTTGAAGAATCCTGGGAGGGGCGCAAATTCTATGCTTGCCATGGACGCCTGTATACCTAGATACGCCTCTGATCTCATGTGAAATTTGTTCCGACAAAACGAGTTCGGCTGCGTCACAAGGGCAAGTCCAACCTTTCTGAAGTGTCCTAAACCTTACCTCTTTCCTTATTCCTTCCCAATTCTGGCCGCCGGGTAGTGACGCAAGGGGGGCGGTGAGGCGCGTACGTGGAGATGCTACCTGGCGGCCCTCTTGACAAGTGACAGAGACGAGACGAGACGCGACACAAATATAAATAATATAGAGCGCCCTGTGAAATACAGAGAGCGCTGATAGCAAAGTAATCGAGGATTACTCCGCGATTAACGCCCGACCTACGGCTTTAGAGACGCGTTGCATAAAAGCGACAAAGGTAAAAATGTTTATTCATGTTTGTCCGAATATTTGATTGATTCGTGTTTCCGGGCGCGTCAACTACTTAGGTCATTAGTCCCGTAAGTGTAGTGAGTGTTTTTCTCGGGAGGAGGCGGTGATATTTTCCCCCCTGGATGGCGAGATCTGGCGCCGACTTACCGTCGACTAGCGGAGTTTTTCTCCTCAACCAGGTGTCTCCCACCGACGAGGCACCGCCCCAGCCGGGACAAGCTCTAAGCTCCCGACCGGTCTCTCGCCATGTGTGGTGATGTAGTGCATGTTAGTGTAAGTGTATGTGTGTGTAAGGGGAGAGGATAGGGCAAGGAAGAGGAAGGAAAGATCGCGCGCGGTCCGTGGCCCGTTTGTTAGGGTATTTCTCCGCCTTTCGCCTGGTGTAGATCGGAGAAACCACCTATCAGAAAACTATCGATCAAGATCAGTCGGCCGCTAGAATTCTTCTCCAGACAGCTGTCCGAATATGATTATGAGTGAATAGGTACAGGCTGTTGTGTATGAAAGGGTTCCCAAGTCTTTGTATGATATGTATGTACGCGTGTATGTATATATGAATATTTGAGAATATGTAAGTAAGTTTATTTATTTAAATATCAGTAAATATGTATTTCCACTTGTTGTATATGTATGTAAATGCATTTGCATGTTCTAGGTAATGACAAAGATATGTTTTGTATTGATTTTTATATATTGTATTTATTTGTAATTGCATTTTGTAATTGTAAATGTACTTTCTTGTTTCCGCATTCTTCCACCGGGCAACATCTGCCCAATTTTAGAATAAAGCTTATATCTATATCTATCTATCATGCCGGAATTTTGTACAACAAGAATTCTAATACCCAGGGCCGGCGAAACGTATCAATTTTAGGTGGGGGATATGTAATTGATTTTTGTAATGAAGTTTTCTTAAAGAGAAATATTACAACTAGACTCGGAATTTTAGGCACAAAAAAGTGAGGAATTAGGCACCTAAAATACGTAACGAAATTATGAAATTAGGCACTATTAGGCATGAAATGCGACGTTTTAGGCACTTACAATAGATTACAACGTCATTACTCTTCACATTATGCAATTAAGCTGACACAACACAGGAACGGAAACACATACACACACGCACACGCGCGCACACACACGCACACACACGCAGAAGAAAACTTGAAATGGTCCTTTTCCTTTCTAGAGGTTCAAGACTTGGGTCGTGTTTTGTAAGCTTCAGCTTTCCAACACTGGGCTTTTGCGTGACCTGTGGCTTTTCTCGCCTGGATTGCATAGACGGCGCGCCACGGTGCTAAGCCTCAAGCTGCCAACACACAGCCAAAGAAGTGCGTGATGAAGCGCGTGTAACTTCCTCTTTACACTTACTTGCAGAGCTCCTTACGTTCGTTGTGTTGGATGAGATTTTGGTGCTTGGTCAATTGCGTATTCGATCAGGGAATATTCGCATTCCAGGAAATTCGAAAAAGTATTTGCTATTCGGTAAACTGAAAAAAGTTTTAAAAAATTGCCTTTTTCCGGCGCAGGATTAAATAACTTTCTCTTCTTACGACGAACTTTGTAAGGGCGAGAATGTAAAAAAAGAGTAATTCTAGTATGATAATTCTTTAAAATTATATGTTTTAGGCAACAAAAATATTAAAACAGGCAACAACTCCCCTTTTAGGACATTTTAGACACTGTTAGATGATGTCAGAAGATCTATTTTTCCATGTTTCGTAAACATCGGTAATTATTTGCCACAACTTTCTTAAGGAACTAAATAGGCATTTGTCCTAAAATTCGAGGTCTAATTATAACAGTACAAAATATGTACTTTATACAACATTTTTAATTAATAATTTATACAAACACATTAATAATTTATTCCTGTATATTTTTTACTTGTCAGCAACAGAAGGGTCTTCTGCATCCATTTTTAAACTTTTCGGGTGTTCATTAACACTTTTGGAGGTTAAGTCCAATGTACTCGAAGGCTGCAGAATGCTCCTTTTTCGCGCTTGACTGAAAGATTCATCAGTTTTGTCATTCCCTCGTTTATCTCGGAATCCTCGAACAATAAATCGGTCCATTATACGTTTTTTGGATACATTGGGACACAGCCAGCGCGTTATAAACATATTGCGCGAGGTCACAACTGCGCATCACGCGCAAAGTTTGAATCTTGAATGTTTTTGGTGGTGATTAGGCTGATTCGAAGACAGTGGACTTGTTAAAAGTTATATTTTGAATCATCCCAAATATTCCTCTTGGAGCTCGCTTTAAGATTAGTTTTACTTATCTCTAATTGCTTATTTCTAATTCTAGAGGACTACCTAGGTGTTTGATGCAGGCCCAGGACTGCGTGGAGAATGGTTAATTTTGATATCATTAGCGGAATAAAATGCTCAGTAAAATTAATACATATATTGACTGTAAAAAATGGAAGATACAAAATAACAATATAATAATTACAATTAATTGAGGCAATTAAGATGCCTTTGATGCGTTTTGAAGAAGAAAAAATCCTTTTTTGTTATCAGGGGACCCCAAAACGTGTATTTCTGTTGAAATCTGGAAATCTATTTTCCTCTAGCATTATATGATTTATAATACGTATATTACTCCATGTGTATGTACGTATACGAGAACGTAAAAGCATTGTTGCGAGTCATTCTTAAGAACCACCGCCATCACCGGAGCTACCTCTTCAAGGTGATGTGGTGGGAGGCCGGGTATCTAACGGTGGAATGTTGCTGCCCAGTTGTCATTTCCCACCTCATTCTCCCAGGGAGGAAGGAGTGACAGTCAAAGCAGGTACGACGTCACGAGCTCTGCACCTTATCTCCTCTGGCAAGTGGGTGGCGGTTTTATGCAAAGCAGATTGCTCATTACAACTGTCCAGTATGACAATATTTACAGAGCGTCGTGAGGGACTTGTCTCCTTACGTTCATCATCACCTTTGAGAATTTGGTGCCTCCGGCTTTCTTCTTTTAAGAAAATCCATTTTGATCATTTTTTCGTAATATCAATGCACTTCCAAATCACTGATTTTTGGAGATATGTCTGTCCAGAAATATCCATTTGCCATTTTTCATTGAATATTTAACCGTTTCGTGGCTCCTTTATTTTTTTAGTCTCCTCTTTTCGGGATTTAATAAGACTCTCAAAAAGAACTCTTATTTAATTAATATATTTATAAATGTTTTAGGCGAAACGCCCAATTATTTTTCATTTTTGTCGAAATTTATTGTTGCAAATGTTTGTTGGGGACCATTAACGTTACCCGGGATACCTCCTTAGAGTGTTGCGATGGGAGAACAGGCGCCTGACAGAGACCGCCAATTTCAGAGCGCCTTCACAGGGAGAAAGAAATGGCGGCAGGGCAGGTGGGATGCCGACAGACTCTGCATCCATCCCTCTTCCAGCAACAAGATGGGAGTGCAAGGCAGGCTGCTGATAACTAGGTCCTGTAGCTTTACTATTACTATTACTATTATTATTATTATTTAATAATTCCTCTTACACTTCTTTTCACAATACAAATCTCAGATAACAAAAATGTCTTTTGAGAAAGTGCATTTTTTATGTCGATCTTTTAATTAGATTTATAAACAGGTCAACAACAAGTTGTCCACTGCCCAATTGATTTCATAGCATTACAATTGTGGTACAAACATTTTACAAAATATTACACTGTTTAATTAATTTCAAAGAAGCAATCAGCAACTGTAAATCGCGTTGTAAATTAACAATATGATAATGTAACAGTTGAGTAATTTATTTTCAGAAAGTAAAGTTTCAATTGGGGTTTTACGTTCGTCTTAGAGTTCATTACTACATATTTTAATGATCTGCCATTTCCAGACGGACTATAACAGCAACAAAAGCACGACGGAACTCGCATGTTTTTATGGTCTGCATCTTTTTGAATTTTGCGGCATTGCGCATATTAATTGCGGCCTTTTACGTTGCCTCTATAATTTATTTTCTTGATTTACAACTTGTCAACAGTCATCAATGCCAATCGAGAATCAACGCCAGGGAAAAAAAAAGATAAATCATCTCTTCCAAACAGTAATTTAAATGTCTTCCCACTTGATGTACCGACACAATGGGGGAATCCATATCGACAAACTTCTTACACGGACTACGCAAGTAGGTGTGATTAGTGACAAAGTCTTCACACGCATCCTCTATCTAAAACTCGTGTAAAAACTACAAATATTAACACAATGGTCTTCGTAAATGCGATCTCGTGTCTCTGCTCAATAGTAGACAAAAATCCACCCTGCTGCTCCTCCACACACTTGTGTGATGTCCTCCGTCTAAATGATTGTGAACGAGAGATCACTTATTCATTATCATCGAGCATACTTCATCACGACACTGTGTCCTATTAAATAATATATCATCTCCGTAATTCAAAACTGTATTTAACTTCCTACGTATCAAAGTAAAATTAGCAATATCAGAAAATTCAAAATTCGACTTCATTTCTGGACTAAGAAACTGATATAGAGCTTGAATTATATTCTGCATAGAAATTCTTTATTTGTTCTAAACTGCTGCCAGTTATTATATGTAACGTGACGTATGGGACCGGCACCGATCAAAATGACGCCAAATTTGTTAGTTATCGACAATTGATCAGTTCACACGCTGGCCAGCAGATGGCGTTCTTCGAGATGGCAGGACTTGCATGCTTTCGGTTTGACGGAGTTGATATTCTTTGCAATTTAGATTATTTATTTATTTGTCAAAAAACAGTAAAAACTGTATATGACGTGTGGGGAAAGAGATTTATCTGCGCACATTCTCTTGAGAGCCAGAATTTAAAAAAAACGAAAAAATTAATTTAGAAAATAATAATTTTAGAAAAATAAAAACATTTGAAAAATGTTTGTTCCCGAGTTATAGAAAATCAATTTCAACGGTAAATGAACTATAAGCAAAAGGAGTGCTCAACAAAACGTGCGCACAGTGAAACTACATTTACGTCCAGAAGCAAAACAAGGGGTCATCTCAGCATTTGCTCAGTGGATCAGGGAAATTGGACAAAAACCTGATCGAGATGGGGGTCATTGACCCGGAAGCTGAAGTACATTACTTGTTACAGGCGTATTAAATATTTTTAAAAATGTATACAATGCAAACGTATACTAATTCATTGTATATCTTTGTATATCTTTATTTGTTCTAAACTGCTGCCAGTTATTATATGTAACGTGACGTATGGGACCGGCACCGATCAAAATGACGCCAAATTTGTTAGTTATCGACAATTGATCAGTTCACACGCTGGCCAGCAGATGGCGTTCTTCGAGATGGCAGGACTTGCAAGCTTTCGGTTTGACGGAGTTGATATTCTTTGCAATTTAGATTATTTATTTATTTGTCAAAAAAACAGTAAAAACTGTATATGACGTGTGGGGAAAGAGATTTATCTGCGCACATTCTCTTGAGAGCCAGAATTTAAAAAAAACGAAAAAATTAATTTAGAAAATAATAATTTTAGAAAAATAAAAACATTTGAAAAATGTTTGTTCCCGAGTTATAGAAAATCAATTTCAACGGTAAATGAACTACAAGCAAAAGGAGTGCTCAACAAAACGTGCGCACAGTGAAGCTACATTTACGTCCAGAAGCAAAACAAGGCATTTGCTCAGCATTTGCTCAGTGGATCAGGGAAATTGGACAAAAACCTGATCGAGATGGGGGTCATTGACCCGGAAGCTGAAGTACATTACTTGTTACAGGCGTATTAAATATTTTTAAAAATGTATACAATGCAAACGTATACTAATTCATTGTATATCTTTGTTTTGTTACAATAAACATTATTTTTCTTTTTCACGATCAGTACAATTTCTAATTGTGTAGAAATAGTTTTACAGCAGTAAAGATTTTACTTTTAACTTAATTTGTGTACTGACTTTAATTGTTTAATGTCATCTGGCAATGTATATTCTTCTCGTGTTCTTTTGCAAGCGTTCTGAGTAAGCGCAACGTTTAAATGTGACGCCACAGTAAACAGATACGCAAAATCTAAGTGAATCGCCATCGGGAGTCAAAGTAGAATTCAGATAGGACATCGCAGTGAACGAGCACATAGTTAAGAAAGGGAGACTGTGCAGAAAACTCTGCATTTCGTCACGTGTAAATGAATGTATTTCGTGTACTGACCTGTGGGTATCACCGACATTGCTTTTTATAGGGAAGATGAAACTGTTACCAAGATAGTTCGTGATGATGCAAGCGAGACACGCATTCTGACACAAGCTATAAGTAATTACAAGAATCCTTATAATCTCCATTTTCTCCGTAGCTGTATGGAAAGAAGCGATTAACACCCATCATTTGCGAATCGTTAGAAAAGTAAATAAGTGAAAAATCATGCTAGAAATCAGTGACGTTCGAAACATCAATCAATCGTACTTTCCAAACAATCATTTCAAGAAAACTGAAGAAATTATTTTACAATGTGGAAACCAGTACTAAGTAAAAATCCTTCGAGGAAGACGAGTGTGTGTGTTCAATGGTCTGAAGTTGCCTGAAATGTGTCCTTTATGTATGGAAACATGTCCTTTATGTATGGAAACAAAAATATTCCAATTCTTCGCAATATTTAAGAATCTGTTGGCTCTCGCAATCACTAATAATCATTAAGAATCAATACGGGACGAATTTATGCTTTAAAATATTACTTTTTCTCAATTTTTCACACGATACGCAAAACCTTCAATCTCTCCAAACACAATTTGTAAATTTTACCAGTTACATTTTTAGTAATTTACCCCTTTCATTACCCTACAATTTCGTAAAAAACATAACCTTATATCTTTAACTGCTAATCTAGTGTGTATATTCTAATATACACTCATAATGAATAAATATAGCCTTATCTCCTAATAGGAAGATAAAATTCATCGCAATAAATATTTTTAAAAGAAGCAATGCATTCCAACAGCCTCCATTGAACCATTATACAGTGATCAGAAATCAAGACATTTGAGTTGCAATGAAATATCTTCCATGCAAACATTCCCGTGTTATCAAATTAAAATATAAGTTATATTTAGTATAATAGAACCCCGCTAATCCTAGCCCTGAAAATTCGAAATTTCGGATAATCCGAACAAAATTCGGGATGGAGGAAAAATAAACAAAATAAATAAAATGCGTATTTGTATTGTAAAGAAAGGATTGTATAATTACTGCAAAACTGAACAATTAATTATTTAAACAAGTTGTCGAAGTAAAACGTTTATTGCTCTGGCAACAACGATATATATCCCATGTTCGTGAACTAGTAATTTTCACTTACAGGAACTTGCAAAATCGGTAATCTTCGTTTGCCGTAAGGCTGCTTGATGATGCGATCGCTACCCTACGTTGCCATTTTCTTACATCACACGCTACGTTATATTGTGTCTGGTAACCTTATAGATGTATTTGAATATGTAGGGTAAAGTTTTTCGGATAATCCGAACATTTCCGAAACCGAACAGACAAACCCCAAAATTGTTCGGAATACCAGGGTTCTATTGTAGTTCTTTGAGTTTTTGATTGGTTCTGTGCTTGATGCAGACCTACAAGTACCTGACTCCGGCCCCGCCCCATCATCCAGTAATATTCTTCAGCTGTCGCTGCACTTTTTGATCAAGTTTTATACAAGATTTTGATACTTCAAGAGTTTTACGTTTTAACAACTTTATTTTTTCTACAAGATTTACAAGATTTTTACTACTAGTTCCTGCAAATTTTAATGAACTTTTCTACAACATTTTTATACATTTTTTCCTTCAAGACTTTCGAGACGCCTCTTTTCTACAAGATGTTTCTATATTGTTTACCCACATATTTTTTACGTTTTTACCAAGATTGTTTTGATACGCCGTTATACCCAGAGATTTTGATACTACGCCATTTTACCCAGATTTAGATACTACGCCATTTTACCAAGATTTATTTTGATACTACGCCATTTTACCAAGATTATTTTGATACTACGCCATTTTACCAAGATTTATTTTGATACGCCGTTATACTCAGAGATTTTGATACTACGCCATTTTACCCAGATTTTGATACTACGACATTTTACCAAGATTATTTTGATACTACGCCATTTTACCAAGATTATTTTGATACTACGCCATTTTACCAAGATTATTTTGATACGCCGTTATACCCAGAGATTTTGATACTACGCCATTTTACCAGATTTTTATACTACGTCGTTTTACCAAGATTTTTATATTACGCCATTTTACCAAGATCATTTTGATACGCCGTTATACCCAGAGATTTTGATACTACGCCATTTACACAGATTTTGATACTACGCCATTTTACACAGATTATTTTGATACGCCGTTTTACCCAGAGATTTTGATACTTCGCCAATTTACCCAGATGATTTTGATACTATCTATTTTACCCAGTGGATTTTGATACTACGTCATTTTACAAAGTGGATTTTGATACTACGTCGTTATACACAGAGGATTTTTATACACTTATTTTACCCAGAGGATTTTGATACGTTTTACCTACAAGATACTCCTGCTTATATATACTTCTGATCCTGCTATATTTTTTTACAAGACCTACATATTTTTCTACGATGTCTCCCTTTTATGTTTTATAGGTAAGTGATCTAATGAAGTCTGTTATCTTAATCTTCTAATGTAACAATTTAAAAACAATGATAACATTATTGTGTTTTCTTGCTGCTCTGAATCTTTTAAATTACATTTTGTGACTTGTTTTTATTATTCGCTTAGAACACAATTTATTTTCAGTGTAAATTTCCAGTCAGTGTATACTTGTATGCATGGTTCAAAGATATTTCATTGCAAATGTATTTGATTTAAGGGTGGTGATTTTCTATTTATTGTGTTTAATGTTAATGTTTTTAATACATTAACACTAGAACGACGGTAGAAGTCATTTTGACTGTTTTGAAGTGTTAGTTTTCTTTTGTGCCTATGTTTATTGATTTAATTTTATAATATTTTCTGACTTTTAATATTCGAGGATGTTCTATAAAATGTCGAAATGTAATTCATTTAGACATCTTAATTTTTCAGATAATAGTTTATTCTTCTTGGTTTACCTTCAACGACGGTAGCAGTGAAAATGACGCCCCGACTATAAATTCGAAAGTTTAGAAACATTCCAAGGGGACATCCTTTTCGTAGAGTACTTGAGAACCAACGAACGTTAAAGGGGACGAATAAGTGTTGACAGTGTCAAATAGGATTTTGTAAAAACAAAAATTCCAATGACACTTGCTTCTTAGTGCGGAAAAATTGTGCGGCAAATGTTTGCAACAAACGTTCAACATGAAACTAGTGGTGCTACAGAATGGCACAGACTTTCCCGTATTAGTTTTCTATTTCCTTGGGTCTTCGCTAGCTATTCGGAATTGCCACAAACTCTTTCTTGCAGCTGTCACCTATCACCGCCAAAAGTACATTTTTTTTGTCATTTTCTTAATTTTTCGGTTTCCTATTGGTAGAACGAAACATTAATTTTAAAAGATTAAAGAACACAAAAACCTAGTCATAAATGGCAATTTTCTTTTAAAAATTATGTGCCGTTTAAGAGAAAATGGCGTTTTAGCATTACTAAAAATGCGAAATTTGAAGCTCATTTTCACAGAAAAGTTTTGAGTTTTCAAAATACTTTATTTGAAGTTATTTGAAGAACTTACACACACAAATATAATAATGTTAACTAATTGCTGGTAATGTGCATATTAAAGTTGTGAGAGATCTTTCAAAAAATTACAATTATGTACTTTTTGAATAAACAAAAAAATAACTCAATATAAACTTTACGCTATACTAAAGAGTGTAATGATGACTATCCGTTACAAAAGTATCAAGAAAAAATTTGCAGCCATATATGAGAAAATGGCGTTTGAGCATTTCTGAAAATGCCGAAATTTGACCTACTTTTTCACAGAAAACGATAGTGTTTTCGAGAAACTTTACTTGACATTATTTAAAGCACATTTACTCATAAATATAATAATCTGAAAAAATCGCCGCTAATGTAAATATTGTCGACTTGAGAAATATGTGAAAAAATGTAAATATTTTTAATTTTTGAAAAAACCAACCGATAGACCAATATGACTTTTATGTAATCTGATAGAGTAAATTTACCACTATCCATACCAAAAGTTTAAAGAAAAAACTTCAATTTTGTAGCTGGAGAAAGACGCCGAAAAAAATTCAAACTTTCACAATTTTCGAAAATTCAGAGTTATCTTTGAAAATCGGACCTATGCCATGTTAATAAGCGTATTTTACTCTATTTATACAAGAAATTTAAAGAAAAAATTTGGAGCCGTTTTTGAGAAAATTTTGAAAATCCCCGGGGGACTTCATATAAAGTACCCCCAAATTTTGAAGAATCTTTTTCAAAATCTCAAAGCTTTGGCTAGAATCAGATCGAGCAGGGAATATCCATTTTGGGAGAAATCGTACGTATGGTTTAGGCGCTAGCACTGTTCACAGACGGACAGAGGGACGGACAGACGGACGTTTTCCTTTCAATTGGTTTTTCGGTATCAAGGACCTAGAAAACAGGGTTTCTTGCTACACCACGTGTTAGGGGATTTTTTTTCTTAATTTAGCAACTGGTTTTATCCACTTATTCGTTTTCACGGCCCAGCAATTAATTTTTTCTGCCGAAAATTTGCCATTTTTTCGCGCAGCATTACATAACTTTCCCTATACTACGTATATCACTCCGTGTATACGTACGTATACGGGAAAGTAAAAGGTAATTTTCTATTTGATCTGTACGCCAAAATTATGAAATATGTAGTATATGATTTACTTCAAAAAATGTTTTCCATTAACAAAAAATGTATTATAGAAGACATGTATTATAACAAATGTTTCTAAAAATAAAAAATAAAGAAGGTTTTGAAGTCATTTTCACTGCTCGCCGTCTTTCCAGGAAGAATAGCCTTGCGTCTTTCTAGTCTTAAATAGTAAAATAAAATAGTAATGAATTATATTTCACATACAATTTGTCTAAAAATGACTGGTGGAATGTATTGTTAGCTTAATATTTTGACATTTCTAAAATTACACATTTCATGTTAATTTACGCAAATATATATTTTTTTAAAATTTGCATAATTTTCACAAACATCTTTCATGCCGTCTTACTTTACATATCGTCTTTCTTCTCACATCTCCATGCCTCTTCCGTCAGTGTTTTCACAATTATTTTTACTGTTCCCTATCACACTGAAATACAGTGGTGTTGGTGATAGTAGTAGTAAATTTTACAAAACGTAAGTTATGTCTCCTAGATTACGCCCAATTCTTTGAACGCTGAGTAATCAGGCAACCTATGTTTAGAAATGATCCTTGGGCCCTCATATTGTCCTTGTCATTGATATTTTACTAATTTCATCAAGTTACATAATAACAAAGTCACGGCATTGACATCAATTACTGAGCGAAACAAACATTCTATCCTACTTGGCATAGCAATGAAGGCCAATATAGTAAAAGTGCATTATTTTCTTATTTTCAAACCTGTACATTTGCATGAACGAAAATTTTAACAAATTAAATTAACAAACTTGGTGGTTACAGCAGAAATCTTGTGGTAATTCATAATGATAGGTACAAAGAAGTAATATTTCGTATTAAAAATATATTTCCATTAAATTCGGATCTCACATTCACGTATATCTGACTATACCTCATCGTCAGTGCTCCCTATCAGATATATAAAGGAAAATATATTTTTATATAAGGATGTTTACCGAAGAGTTAATGTAAATTCGTAGAAGGAGAAAATTAAATAATGCGGTTAGATAAAATAAAACAAAACCACTTATTCAAAAAACGCGGAACAAAGCATGGCTGTTAAAGATGCACCCTCACTGGCGCATTTTAATAAGAAAGGATGGATGAGGAAAAGGGAAAGGATGTGGAGGAGGGTACTATTTAACAAAGGGTTATATTTGGTTGTTAAGTCACGAGATTGAAGGGTTTTTTTATTTTTTTAAATATCAAAGTGTATCGACCATTTTCCATTTTCAGGCAATTTCCTATCCTTAAGCAGCACTTGCAGCACTTAAAAAGACGATACTAACAAACACATTTTTTTTCATTTTGTGGTATTCTTTGGGGGAAAATTATATTAATTATCAATTTCTTTACCTTCTGTTGAATAATTTTCTCATTTGTTAGAGGAATGTAGTAATTGTTCAGAAAAATAGATTGTATAGTTTTAATTTAATCTTGGAAGTCTGAATTTTACATAGGAATATTGAAAAGACGATTGACCATGTAATTACGTACGTATACTGAAAAGAATTGTCTTCATAAATTTAAAAACTCCTTTGTATTCTAGGTAAATGATGCGTAAAATTATTTAAGGAAATTCAGTCTTAGAATTTCATTAAACTATTTTCAATATTTGAAGGGTGGAGTACATAAAAAATTGTGAATGAACTAAAAACGTTTTTTGAATTTTTACTAAATAGTATAACCATTTAGTACCACAGTATTACCATTTTTACTAAAATAGTATGTACCATAGTTTTTTCACAATAGTTCTTCTAGAAATGAAAGAAATGTGGTACATATTCTGCAATACTAAACTAGTGCACTAGGCTTACAAACACAAAAGTACGAATACAGACGGTAGAAAGATAAAGGATTAAATATAATTTACGCAATGCTGGTACAATGGGAGCACAGTTCAACAACGGATTTTCAACTTCAGTGACGTGTCTCTAACAAACACCATCCCTTGCCATTTTGACCCATCCAATCACGCGCATCTGTTGTGACATCATTTCTTCGATTTCCTGATAGTTGTGAAGTCGCTCTGATAGTGTAACTTACGGCCATTCCTCTGAATCTAACTACCTCTGTATACCTTCCGTCACAGCAGCTTACTTAGTTTGGCCCGGAGATCAACTTATACAAAAAATAAAATAAAAATAACACACTTTCTCTTTTCCTCTGACACAGCTCTCTTGCATTCCTCCTATCATGATTTCGCCTTGATTAAATTTGCTGCTCAAGATGTTCACAGGTTCACTCTGATCAGTCTGCCTGCTTGAAGCTTCATTCTCTGGAGTGACAACTCGATAAAGAAGTTGACGTATTTGCCATACATTTACATCAGTGCCATTGTTTGATTTTTTTGATGATTTGAAATAGATAACAACTCTGGAAGTAAAAAACAACAACAACAACAACAAAATATTTTAATTCTTAATTCAATATACAAGATTCTTAAAAAATTTGAAAATAAATAAATAATTGCTAATTCTCATGGTTGCTTTTTAACCTTGGGGAAATGACATTCCCATTTCTCAACCACAAAACGAAATATTTCTCACATCAGAACAACCTCTTATGTGTGGCATTTATATTGTAATAAATACTTCTTAAACTACTCCTTGTTTCCACCTTATTCTCAAACTGCCCCTACTTTGCTTCCACCCTACACCCGCTGAAGCGGTTCTGTGAAAACAACCTTTATTGTTGCAGCATCTTTGACTGGTAGGACTCCAGACGTCGTTTCCCGATGGCGGACTTTTGGCAGGAGCCATAGCTACAGCTAGGTCGAATTCAACCAGTATCTGGAGAAAAATTCTAGTGGTCGGCTGCTTCGATCGATAGTTTTCCGTGGTTTATCCGATCAGAACCAGGCGGAATGCGGGAGCAGTATCTTAACGAACGGGCCACTGACAACGTGAGATATTTACTTCCTCATCCTTGCCCCATACATCTTCCCTTACACACACATGGGTGCACATGCATCGTCTCCTACATTATTTCAGTAGTATACCTCCCCTTTGCGGCTCTCACACGCAATCATTCTTTATAAATGAGGTATCTAAACAAATATAATTTCACGGAGACGTGAAGAATAGCACTTTGACTAAAAAAAATATGAAAGATTTGTTTAAAAAACGCATCTAAATATTAATGTTAAATGCAACCCGCAAAGCACGTCAGGATATATTTTTTTTAATTTATATCGTTAAATAGCTTCTAAACGAAGCGTTCTAGGGCCTAAAAAATTAAAAGAAATGTTTCTCACATCGTAATCTACAGGATGAGATCTTCTTCACCATTCTATTATATTTTTGCTGGTTCGATGCTTCTCGATTCTACACCACCTGTTCAGCGCCTGTAGAATCTGCAACTGTGTGTGAAATTACTAATTATTTGATATTCTATGCAGTTGAATTACTCGGGTGTACCTCTTTGCTCGATAATAATGTTAAATATGAATATTTGTATTGACAAGGATGTATTATATTACTATCAATTTCAAGGTGACATATAGACCAACTGACGGAGGATAGGAGGGTTTTGAAGAAAAATATATATTACAGGCTTTAATATGGAAATGGAAAAATAAGGAAAAGGGTGGGGTTACGGCATGCCAGAGTTCTCGAATGGGTACCCTAGTGCAACATATTACCGCACACATTGGAGTTTCGAGCTTCTCATCGCCCGGGCGGGGCCCCGCTGGGAATTTAACAGGATGGAGAAAACCTCGCAAACCAATGTAAAGATCGGAACCAAATCTCAATTAGCACGAGAACACCACCGCTTTCTCTCTGTTTACTTCGTGCGCTACTCTCACTGTACTAATCATCTAAGTAGTTAACCCGACAGCAGGCGCGCCACGTTTCGTAACAAATTTTGGCGTGCGGGGTGCCTCAGTCGCCGCACAGTAAAAATGTCAAGAAAACAATTAATAAAAAAACTATCTTATTTCTTTAATAAATACATGTTTATTTACAATTATTTATACATAGTTTGGAAACAAGTACAAATAAAAGTTTAACTTTTAATCATGTTCTTTTTGCAAACAACTTTCACAAAGCAGGAGCTCACGAATTTTTCCATCGTATAGAATACAATATCTTCTGTGCCTAAAAAAACAGTAAAAAGTATAATAATATAAATAATCTGATGTAAACATATTACAGAGTACAACTTTTATTACAATATAAATAAATGTACACAAATATATATATACAAATATAAATATATTATAATCATATCATTAAAATATTTATTAAAAATATTCTCGAACAAAAGCACTTACCATAGTGTATATTTGAAAATAAAACCTCTCTCTGTGCCGTCTTGCTGAGATCTAGTTTGAACAGCGTGGCAGGAAGCGATAACAAAGGATGAGCGTGGTGACTCAGTGGCCACCATCGCCTTTGCGACGAAAAAGAAAAGGACAGGAAGCGGATGAAAGAGAAGAGTTAAAGATATGTGCACAAAGCTTTCCTCGAAAGGTATTAAAGGTAGAAGCTCGCAAGGTTATAAATAAAACTAAAAGTACAATGAGATCCGAAACAATGCTGGGGTGACTCAGGCACCCCACGCGCCTACTGCCGGGTTAACGCATTCGGAAATACGAAATACTATCGCAAAATCGCCCTGCCCTGTTTTAGCAGTGCTCTCTCGCAGTTTCCGTCATGCTCACACCCTGCTTCTCCTTCCATCTCTCTTCTTGCTCCTCACCGTGTTCCCAGAAACCTTTTTCTATTTCCCCTCCACAGTACCCCTGAGGAGGCGGGAATTTATTTTTCTAAGTGGTTACAGAGTGTGCTGCTGCCTTGCGGTTTAAGCAGCTCAGAGGGAGGTTTTTTTCTTCTAACTAAAATTAACTAAAACGAACTTAATTTTAGCCTAAATCTAATTTTCTAGTTTCTAATGTAGCACTTTGGCATTCCTAACTTTAATGAAATTTTTTATTATTTTATTTTCCTAACCCTAAGTAAACTTTTCTAGACGATGTCTTTGTAGAATATTCTTTTTATTTATTTCCATTCACGCATCATTCGTTCTTGTTTCATTATAAACATAACCATTCATTCTACTCCCAGAAACCTCTCTCCTTGCTCCCGTCCCATCCTCGACCTGCTTTTGTATTGTTCTACCCATGCTCTGGTAGTGACCCCACCCTCCTGCTTTTTTTTTATTTTATATATTATTTACTTGCAATCTGTTACATCAGAACAATCGGCAAATCTGATGAGAGAGTTACAATGGTATGTGAAGAAACTGGGCATTCACAGTCCTTCGTGGATTCATTAACAGTAGTGAACAATTAAACTTTATACACTATATAACATCATCAGACAAATATCAAAACAGAAACAGAATACACAATATATAAATACATTTACATTTTTGGCAATCATTAACATAATTATGTTTGAACAAAATGATATAATTCCAAACTTTTTTAGTTAATTACAGTATAGTTTTCTATAGCAGTACAATATCAGCAGTACGTATCTTGTATTTAATGATCGAACCTACTTAAAAGATCCTGAGGATAAAATCGGCATAATAATCTTAAGTCTTGTCTATTAACGAGTAAGTTTAATGGCAGATAAATTGGGTGATTTTCTAGGCGATTATGGTATTTTTGAAAAGTTAATTGAACTTCTTGGTTTATTTTGGGTATATGTAAGTCATTGTGCAATGTTGTATTTGAAACAAACCACAGGGCATTAGCAAGCAATCGTAAAGTTTTTGAGTGAAATCTGTACAGATTTTCCAGGTTAGAGTTGGCGGCAGTGCCCCACCGTTGTATTCCGTTGGTCCAGACGGGATTTTAATATTGATTTGTAAATTAATCCTGCTGGCTCGTGTCTTTGCTTCTTCCTCGCCTGTCGAACGCGCTTGGCAGAGGAGCTTCTGCTTGGCAACGGTCGGGCCGAACGAACCCCAAGTGATGTGGCCAGCCCGGCAGAGGGGCTCCATTCCGCGTCCTTCTCCGCGCTGGGCGCCGCGACACCTGCGCTCCGCCCCGCTCCGCTCCCTTGACTCCGCCCCCGCACTTTTAATACGTCCCGACCCACTCCGCTCTGATCCGCCCCCTCCGCACCGTCACAGTCCGCTACCTTCAGCCACGCGGCAATCCGATCGGATGAGACCCGCTTCGCCCCTGTTCGCCACGCCCCGCTCCCCGCCACCCCGCTCCGCGCCACCCCGCTCCGCGCCACCCCGCTCCGCGCCACCCCGCTCCGCGCCACTCCGCTCCGCACCACCCCGCTCCCCACCACCCCGCCACCCGCTCCCCGCCACCCCGCTCCGCGCCACCCCATTTCCGCGCCACCCCGCTCAGCACCCCACCTCTCCGCCACAATCTATCCCTACCCGGTACGCCTCTTTTTTCCACGCCACCTCATCGCCCATCTCGTTCCTTACCGGCGCGCTACCCTGCCTACCGCCCCGCCCCACACCGACCCGATCTGTCGAGCCCCTTCGCCTCGTTCGACCCCACTCCTCTCCTACCAGTCCTTCTCTACTCCGCGCTGTCCCAATCTGCCTGCCCCGTTCCTCTCCGACCCCCTCTACACTCACCCTTCCTATCGTTTCGCTTCTCCTCGCTTCCCGCCACTCCGCCCCCGCTCTGCCCCGCTCCGCCCCGCACCGCCGCGTACCGCTCTGCCCCGGTCTGCTCCGCTCCCTCCGCTTCACACCGCTCCGATTCCGCTCCGCCGCACCCCTCCTTCCTCCGCCCTGCCCCTCCCCGCCCCGCCCCACCCTGCCTCGCCCCGCCGCACATCGCCCTGTCCCGTTCCGCCCCGCCCCGCCCACTTCACTATGCCCCTTCCTCCGCTCTGGCCCGCCCCTCCTCTCCCCGTCCCCGCCCCCCCCTCCCCATCCATCGCAATCCCACCTGCCCCGCCCCTCACCGCTACTTCCCTCCCCAACGTTGCGCCCCTCGCCACCTCCCGCTGACCCTCCGCCAGCACCGCGCCGCTCCACTGAGCCGTGACGGACGGGGTCGCGGCGTCGGCGACTATCGATAAATCGATGTCCAGCCGGCCAGCAGCGGCAGCCGCTGCGGGCGCGGGCGCGGAGCGCGGGGCGTCGCCGCCCGCGGCCGCCCATCCATCCCCGTCAGCCCCGAGGAGGTCAGCTCGAGATGTATGGGCGCGCGGGCGGGGCCGGCCGGCGGCGCCGCCGCGCCTCCGCCGCTGCTTTTTGCCAGCGCCTTCCCCTTGAGGGGCTCGCCTCCGCCGTCGCGCCCACAATGGGCGACGCCCCGCGACGCGCCCTCACCGGCGCCCTCTGGGCAGGATATCGAGGTAGGACACGTGGAGCCGTCCATTGTTTACGCCGAATTCATATTCTCACTCTCCACTATATTTAAATAAAGAGTCCCTCTCTACCGTCACACAAATGATCTTGTAAAATGTGAAGATTTCCCATTTTGAGGCAACTTCCAATCTTTACATAAGCAGAACTTAAATATAAGGTATTGACAAATATATTTTTTTAATTTCATTTTTTTCAAATTAACACTATTTTATCTCCCAAACAAATATGATAAATAAGGAAAGAATTTATACTATCAGAAAAAAACATTTTTTGATATTTTTTTCAGGCCCAAATTGAAACAAAAAATTATTTTTGAAAAAATTACAAAAAGGATATTTTACTGTATCTTAGAACCCTGGACAAGGCTCTAAAAATCTCAGAAGTTTCGCTTAAAACATAAATTTTTGTGGATTTTCCCCGCCGGGCGGCCAATGCCCCTTGAGGGTCTCGCCTCCGTCGCGTCCACAATGGGCAACGCCCCGCGACGCGCCCTCACCGGCGCCCTCTGGGCAGGATATCGAGGTGGGCGGGAAGGAAACGTGGAGCCTTTTCTGGAGAGAATATAGTGCAGTGGTGTCAAGGTCTTCTTCTGGTGGCTGTGCCACGCGTCGTTGCATCGTAGTGTGGCGTCATGCGGGTGTAATCAGATCACAGACGAGAGTGGGATGTAAGAACAGTAGGTTTTATTCTTAATCTAGGCCGTAAGTAACAAATAACTGATTGCACTGCCTTTGTTAAACATGCCCGCCATCTGCCACGTGTTTTAGCGCACCACGACGCTACAGTAGCATGCCACGAGCTTTTCTGCGCCTCTAGCGTCGGGAAAGGGAACTAGTAGCAACCCTGCCATTTTGCAATAGGGATGACGTTGTCTCTGGTGGCGGAGTGACTGAACTTTGTGGAGGGGCGATTTCGTCGTGGCACACGTGCCGCGGACTCCCGCTCGCGGCATCGACCTTGACAACACTGATGTGGTGGAATCTCATTTAGTACGTTTTTCAAGGGACTGGAAATTTTGAACGTCGTAAGCGGGAAAACGTGCTAACGAAAAATGCTCAATCTGTACCTATTTTCCACATTTCCATCTGCAAAACCGCCATAATGTGGAAAATTAATGTATACGTAATTAACACGCAAATATTCATGGGATGAACGTACTTACTCATAAATGACATTAAATAAAACTAAATTACAAATAAAAAAGCACCCAAAGTAACGCATCGCGGTACCACATGAAAGAAACTCATAACACGGAAACTAATGGTAACACACAACGAAGATGGCAAGGGGTACAACGAAACACGATTCTTCGGAATCAGCCTGAAAGTGAAAGTGGTACCCAAAATAAACTGAAAACAGTACACATTTAAGATGGCGCTGGTGCATGGGAAACGCGTGCCTCTCCCGAAGCAAGCTATCTTCAAAATTTAAACGTGCTAAGCGGGAACGTTGAACGTGTAAACGAGTAATTTGATAGAATTGGGACTGGGATTTGAAAATATGAGCATACTAAGAGGAAAAAAGTAGTAACCGGGAATATATTAACGAGATTCCACTGTATTGTGATAGGTGGAGCCTCGTTCGGGAAGGGTATATTGACAGGTGTTTCCCCTTCTGGGGAGGATATCACGACTCGTCTGAAGAGGATACCTTGCTTGTCTGCCGACAATATCAGATAGGCCGAGACTGGTCTGCACTGGACTGGACTGGATTGGTCTGTGAATACAGTAGTACATTTACGAGTAGGAGTAGTATCGTCTGCGAACGACATCACCATAAGCATGTTCACCTCTCGGAGAACATCGGAATAGGTTGAAGGATGGCTTGGCGTCATCTTTGCATACGAGCAGATCTGCAGAGATTTGATGCATATAAAGATTAGTCGAAAGAGTAATTAAATATAGCGTTGTAAAAGAAGTTGGTTAATAATAAATAAATATATTGTTGGAAAAGACCATGCTTCCTAAAAGTTGCAATATTTTACCATAATTCAAAATATAAAATCGTCGTTAGCTTTACAACGAATGAACGAATATATTCCCCCTAAAGAAGATCTCATTAAGATGGGCAAAGTTATCGGAACACTGGACAGGCACTGACGTCTGCCAGAGAGTCAATAACTCCCTGTCTCTGGACGTCGATGCTTTCATCTATTTTTGTGTAGCTCTTCGCATTAAGGGAGAGTAAAGCTTCACTACGCGTTCATATAGCAATGTGACTACATTTGAGGAACAGATGTAAAACAATATGAGCATTAAGAAAATCAATTTAATGAAAAAAAATTGAAAGTGTCAAATAATGAAATAAGCTCAGTTTATGTGTTCAAAAGATTAGTTTTCCGCATTATGGTGGGTTTGCAGACGCAAATTTGGGAAAATAGGTATAGATTGAGCATTTTTCGTTTGCACGTTTCCCCGCTTACGACGTTCAAAATGTTTAGTCCCTTGAAAAACGTACTAATGAGATTCCACTATATCAGTGTTGTCAAGGTCGATGCCACGAGCCGGAGTCTGTGGCACGAGTGCCACGACGAAATTGCCCCTTCACACAGTTATGTGGCAAAGGGGAGTGGGTATCTGAAAAGTAAGTGCAGAGGCGATGGTGTGGACGATCTTCTGTGGCGCTGTTTGATTTCAGGCATGGACACTGGCATTGCTGCCTCTGAGCCATTGCAGCCGAAAAAATGAAAAAATTCAAGTAAATGAGGAGGTGTGCCATTATGACGTTATTCATGGGGTTGGAATCGTTCCCAACTATGTTCGTATGACAAAGGGCATTGAACTACAATACCTTGTCAGGCCTCGGTATAAAATGAAAATGACTCTAGGAAAAGGATTTTACACGAGGTCAATGATATCAGCGGTAGATCCAAAGCCTTACATAGCATTACTATAGATAAGCTCACCATCAAAAGCAAGCTTAAATGTCTGCATGGCTTTAATACAGTGCGGCAGGATAGTCTCTTCGTACTGATCCGAATTAGGGCTTCTATTAAAAACTGCATTACGTTGATAACAACCAGAACACAGGGAAACAACTCAAGGGGACAACACTACCAGCATTTGTTATAATGTGGCCTGTCTGCTATTTACGTTTTCTTTTGATGAACGCTGCACCTCATGCTACCAACATAATTTGTTACGCCGGGCAATGTGCAAAGAATGTCGCTGTCTATATTCGGGCAGGTTGCGAATAAGAAAGAGTTCGCAGTTTGCTTTACAAGCAAGGTATAATTGCATGAATAGGTTTAATTAATAAAAATCCGCATTCTCAACTTCATTGGTGTTATTATTACAGTAAGTCGCTCTTGAAAGACTCGCATCATCTTCACATTCGCTGTTATTTGACATAGGTGATACAAAAATTTTTTCAGCAAATGTAGACGTAGAACAGTACTAGCGCATCGGAATGTAGAAATGACTTAGAGCTCAAGCACATAAATTGTTCAGCAATGCAAAGGCAGTTCGACCTTTTGGACTAAAGAAGCAGTTTAGATTAGTTCAGTCTCTGTCTGGAGGAGGAATTCTAGCAGCCGGCTGCTCTGATCGGTAGTTTTCAGTGGTTTCTCCGATCAATATCATGAGAATGCCGGAGCAGTACCCTAACAAACGGGCCACGGACCCCGCGCGATCTTTCCTTCCTCTTCCTTTCCTAACCTGACCCCTTACATACGCACTTACACTTGCATGCACTACACTACCACACATGCCGGGAGACCTGTTGGGAGCTTACATCTTGTCGCGGATGGGATGGTGCACCTCTGGTGGAAGATACCTGGTTGAGGGAAACCCTGCTAGTCGACGGTAGGTCGGCGCCGGATCTCGCCATCCAGCGGGGAAAAGATCATCGCCATCTCCCAAGAAAATCACGCACTACACTTACGGGAATAATGACCTCAGCCGTTGACGCGCCCGGAATCACGAACAATCAATCCGGGACAAGTTCAAGCTTCCGACTGGTCTTCCGACATGTGCGATAGTGTAGTGCATGGAAGAAAAAATGTTTACGAAGATGATGATTTTGAAACAATAATCTCCACCCCCAGCTCAGCCTACGCCACTGCAAAAGCATCATTGTGCCATCTTTGGACTGCAAAGGAAACAAATATTGTGCTACCAAGTTCACTATTAACTGAAATGGGGACTGAATAACGTCTCTTTTAGAAAACTAAAAGCAAAAGAGTAATTTTATGAATAGTTGAGGTGAAGGGAAACAAAACGTTTTAGACGATAATGTACTATGTTAAGAATTTATTAAACCAATTTCGTTTTTGTGTGTGTATAATGTTCATGGATATATTAACTTCCATGCTACGGAAGTGCCACACTACGGAATATTAAACGAAATGTTTACTCAGTTAATTGAAAATACTTCCAAACCAATCTGACACAGAAAAGCTCATCCCCTTAGAAATAAAGAGTGGTCAAAATGGAGCATAAATTTTAACAAAGGATCATCAGAAGAATTGCAGGCGTATCAACATATCTGTTGCAAACACTGTCTGGCGTTCACCACATGTATGAGAATTCCCTTCATATAAATTCGTATACCACCAACATTCTATGTACGCTAGCACCTGGTGAGTATGTCAGAGATGTTACATATTTTGGTACCAATTGAGTGAGCGCGTGGTCGATTATATTATGCGTGTGTTGAATAAAATATAATAGATTTCAAGGGCCTGTATTATCATCAGGTACAATATTCTAAGCACATATTGCCTTGTTATACAGCGGGGAGAACTCGTGATGTTGGTGTTACTGCGTCATGTTGTAGCTTGTTCACAAATTGATCGAGTGTAAAATGGCCACCCACGTTAATGTCACTCTCTCTCCTTTAGACAAATCATGTGGGTTAATCCCCAGTTAAATTCAGCCAAATCCGAAAACTTAATATGCGTTTTAACGCACTTATTGAAAAATAAATTATAAAGAAATTACTTTTTTATAAACAAGATACTCTCGGGAAGCTGTGATTTTGCGGGCGTAATTCCTGAGTAAATCAAATTAATTTGTTTAAGCACCTTGAATCGATAACCGTCTTGTTTCGTGGTCAACCGATTTTTCCCGTTGAATTAGAGGTGATTCCGAATTCCCTTTCCAGTAAGACTTCATAGAGCCGTTTTCAATAATGATCATTTATACTTGGCATTAAAACCTTAATATTTTAGTGGCACGATATACATCTCTCCTACAGTCTTATCATCCTTTTAGTGGGCTTCGTATGTTCTAAAACAAAACCCAACAAAAAGAACGAGCGTTCGGTGATCCCTTTCGTGCTTCTCAAAACGGATATTATAATGCCTGTTTTTCCTGCGTGAACGAGGCTCTTTATAGCGCTATTCTCCACCACGAATACCGAGGCTTTGGTTTGAAAACGAATAAAAGCAGCATTTTCAATCGAAGCGTGGGAAAATTATGAAAAGCACAAGCAATCTCTCAAGCAGCAAATTTAGCTGTGTTTTACGTATTGAGGTGAATTCAATGACGTAAAGCAGTTTATTCCCATAAAGACTAGAGATACGAGCAAGCTGTTAATTTTGTTCCAACGGGCTCTTGCAATGCGAGACATTAGACTGTGCAGCAAATTTCTTTGTTTGGGAAGTACGAGACGACGACGCCCTGTCAACAGTATCCTAGCTATAGCAAATAGTATCAGCGAGTCGAATGACACAATACACCTTTGTTATCACGAGCATGGAGCGAACAAAGGACGGCGATACTGCGGTATTCCCACCAGTCTTTTGTCTCTAGAGCAACCGGTTGAAGGATTTGTTTACATTAGTGTGCAGCAAACTGCTAGCGTCGTTAGTTTCTTGCTTGTTTATTATCGGTTTGTTTTTTTCGTAGTTCACCGTTCACTAGCTTTTGATTAAATTTCGTAGCGAGCTAACAACATGAACGGAAAAGCACGAAAATGTTATCGCGGTCGAAACAAAATTCATAAGGGCAAAGAACATCGATATTATCCTCGCAACGTCTGTACCGATGGCTTGTAGGATTGCTGGTAGAGTGGGGACATCACTGGCAAAAACCCACCCCTAGAGTTTTTGAAGTAATGCCAACCTCTGTAAAGTCAAAGTCAACCTTGCTGTTGATGAGATAATATCACGGGTCTGGGTAGATAACAGCAAGACCACTACAGTGAATTGCAATGTATTTAATTACCTGGGTTTTATATATTTATAAATTTTGACGAGTGTTCTTCGAAGTACCCAGAACTCTTCACGAGGAAATGTCTACACATCAAGTTCCCCACATGCCCTACCACCTAACCAACCTTTTAAGAGCAATTAAGTGATAATCGGTAATTTCTGCATCAAACCCAAGTTTTGAGCCGTAGTTGGGTAATATTCAGAATAGTGCAAATCTTGAAAGTTCTCAAAAGAATGTAACGGACTTGCCCAGGATTCATTCAGTTTTCATGATTTTTTTTAGAAAAACGCGAACAGGAGTTCTCGTCTTCAACAACAAATACTTATGTTTCTCTTCAATAAGAGACTTGTTTGGAAGGTCATCAGTGCTCATTGCAAACTTTTACGTTCAACTGTTTGTGTCAGGGAGAGGGAAGATATGACATTGGTCAGGATTGGGCAGGTAATGAGCGGCACGGTCAATGTTGCCAGATGTACCAGGATCCTGGTATTTTTACCAGGATTTTAATGAAGATACCATGTTCCACGATGAAGGCAAGCTGCTGCGTTGAAATACCAGGATTTTAAGTCTACGGTAATTGCCAAAGTACTATTTAAGATTAGTATATTTTTTTTATTCAATTTAAAACTAACACCAATACAACAAATAACTATGATATTGGTTGTCCTACTATAACTATGATAACTAAAACATTGGCCGCAAAAACATTAAGGGTGACATAGGGTGGTCTTTTCTAGCACGTGCTGTAGTACAAAAGAATTGAAACGCCTCAGTCTTCAATTTGGTTTAACAATGCAAAATGAATGCACATGGAGTAAAGTTCCACGAAATTCCACGAAATTCCTATTCGCGTTAAATCATAATAGAGTGTTATTATGATCAGTTTCATTAAATAAATTAATTATCATTGGTTCCAGGGATTTTAGTGAAAGTACCGGTATTTTTGAAGGTTGGTTCTGGGATAAACATTTAATCATCTGGCAACACTGGGCACAGTTACGTTCTCGTTCTGCGTACGCGCGGACGGCGAAGCGTGGTTATGGACCGTAATACCACGGTGTAAGATATGTAGGTGTGTGCACTTGCAGTCTAAAACTGAAGCTTATGTGAGGCTAGTTCTCACAGTTCTTGCATATATGCGCTGCGATCTTTGGATCTCATTTGGGCAAATTCGTGATTGGTCATGATCCAAGCGACAGCTCTGTGGCTATCTGATTTCAAATTTCAAATCAGTAATTTGTCGTTTCGCGGTGGAATTGATAAAGTCTAGAGCAAACAGTTACGAAAATGGGTAGGAAATATTCTGTAAAACTGTGTAATAGCCACAATTTAAGACATCTTAAGATGTATATCTTACACCGTCACCCAAACCGATCAGGCGCACCGTACGGACAAGCGAGGAACTAGCCTCAAACTGGCTTCAGAAAATTTGCCCCAAAGGCGGCTAGTTAACACACCTATATATCTTACACCGTGCGTAATACCAAGATTGCATTGGTAATGTTTTAGCTACACATGGAGAGATTCACAACGATCACTCAGCCCATTGATTGTTGTATCCGGGTGCGTCAGCTGCTGAGGTCATTACTGTCGTTCGCGTAAAGCATGTTTTATCACGGCAAGTGGCGGTGATCTTTCCCTGCTGGGTGGCGAGATCCGACGCCGACCTGCAAGTCGGCTAGCGTGGTTTCCCCTACCAGGTATCTCCCATCAGCGGGGCACCCCCGCAGCCACAAGCTCTAAGCTCACGACTGGTCCTCCGACTTGTGTGGACGTATAGTGCATGTAAGTGTAATTAGAAATAAAAATTATCCAATTTTATTTATGACAATCCTTTATTGTTCACATTTACACACAGAACACGTTTCGTAACGTGTTTGTTACATCATCAGTTCCCTTATTAAGGAGCCTGATGTAACAAAACACGTTACGAAACGTTGTTTTGTGTGTAAATGTGAACAATAAAGGATTGTCATAAATAAAATTGGATAAGTTTTATTACTAAGAACCATATACTGACAATCAGGAACAAGTTTTCAATTGGTCTACAAGTTTTACATGTAAGTGTATTTGTAATTAAGGGGTGTGGATAGGACAAGGAAGAGGAAGGAAAGATTTCGCGCGGTCCATGGCCCATTTGTTAGGGTACTGCTCCGGCATTCGCCTGATGTTGATCCGAGAAACCAGGAAAAACTAGCGATCAGAGCAACCGGCCGCTAGGATTCTCCTCCAGACAGCCACTGAATTCGACCTAGCTGACAAGCTAAGGTCGAAAATTCTGCCGCCGGCGGGACTCGAACGCTAGTACCCCCGGCCAGAAGTACTGCAGTGACATCAATCGATGTCTCGAGCCATCTAAGCTGGTCGTAAAGGACAGCGACCCACGAAATAGCAGCCATTGCAATGGCTTTTCTCTTTTACTTTATGGTTGAGTCGGTCTCTCGTGTCAGGCTTCGCAATCCCATGAACTAAATCTCTCCAAGCCCTCATACCCTGTGTTACACCTGAGATTTTCCAAGCTCTTGTTTGTTGTCTCTCTGATATCGTCAATCATTCTTTGATGGACTCTCTTCCCTTTTCCTTCCTTCTTAGTGAAAAACGTTTTTTTCTCTAGTGAGTAGAAGCCCTGAACCACCCAGGCCGGCCCCACACCCTAGAAGATATGACAATCAATATTGCACATTGCGACAAACTGAACTGACGAGGAACTTCTGAAAGCAAAAAGGTTACACACAAATTGTACGCCTTGCGTTAAACCGCACGAAGTCAAAAATACGAGGGTAAGTCTATAAATAAGCCGCAAAACGGAATTGAGGCAAAAATAATCAAAGTAACATTCTGACATTTATTTCATTTTTCCACATAATCTCCCTATACATTTAGGCACTTACCCCATCTCATTACAATTCCTTGAAAGCCAGCAGCAAAGAAGTCCTTTGGTTGCTGTCGCAGCCAACGTGTAACCTCATTGATTACGGCATCATCTGTATCAAAGTGACGGCCACTCAAATGATTTTTAGGCGCCCAAACAGATGCAAATCACTGGGGGCTAAGTCAGGGCTGTACGGTGGATGTTCCAAGCGTTCCCAATGAAATGTCCGTAACAGCTCCTGCGTTGGTCTTGCTGCGTGAGGGCGGGCATTGTCATCCTGAAGAATCACACCCTTTGACAGGAGTCCAGGTCGCTTGCGGCGAATGACCTGTCGGAGTTCCCGTAAAGTGTGGCAGTACGACGTGGCATTCACAGTTTCACCATGAGGCATTCATGGTGAGGCATTCAATCTATGAGGTTATACGTTGGTTGCGACAGCAACCAAAGGAAGTCTTTGCTGCTGGCTTTCAAGGACTTGTGTTGGTATAAGTGACTGAATGTACAGAGTGATTAAGTGAAAAAGTCAAATAAATGACAGAAAATTACTTTGATTATTTTTGCCTCAATTCCATTTTGCGACTCATTTATTGACTTGCCCTCGTAGTTCACAAAGAAACAATATCTGTTGATTACTATGATGTGTGCAGCTTAACAGTTAACTGGTGACGTGCGGTCTCAGTGATCGGTGAGGAAAAATAAATTCACTGTCCTCTTAACCGGTGCAACGCAGGAAGTTTTGGTTTACAGTATTGTCGTATCTCTTTCTAGACAATGTTCGGGCGTGAGCTAGCTTACCTAGTTGCATCCATTCGCTTCTGAGAATCAGTTGAAGTTGACTCCATTCCCGACCACCGAACCGTTCACATCGCAGAGCGCTCGAAAAAGTCGGATCACTAGCGTCGGTGCGGACCCGCCCGTTACCGACCCACCAGCTTATATTTCAAGTGCATCTAGTACTAAAAACTTTTCATAAGTGTAAATTTAGTGTTAATCCAGTGCAGCGAATAACTTTCATCAATGGCATTCGATGTGAATTCATCAACAAGCAACGGACTCAGTGTTATTTGGAATTAATGAAAGATGTATATCGTGATATCATTTCACAAGAACAGCGGTTTACTCCCATATAATACATACTTCGTGAAATCAACTGACCACCATACGTATCAAGAACCACGTACCTAGTTACCACCTTCAACTGTCCAGTGCGCCGGGGGAGCACAACAATATCTGGTGACGCAGTCGACGACATCATTCAGTGACATCTCCATCTCATCAGTCAGCAATGTTCTTTACGTGCTACACAACACCAACAACATTCCGCATAGCAACATCATCAATCTACCTACATCACACAGTGAACAATGCTACATATGAGGATGCAGCCACGAAATTATTGACACCAGAAACTTCAAGTTATCAAGATCCATCGCCAGGTACAACGCTTGTAACCTTAGGCAGTCAGCATCAGGGGGAACCCAATATCAACCAAATGAAGAGGTCAGTAGGCGAGGATGCTACCAAGAGCGATAACAAAAACCACAGTGCAAGTGCCAGTGTCAGTGATAATGACAAAAGTTATTCATCAGTGTTAACCAGTGTACCACACACAGACGGTTTCGAAGTTCTCATAGGCTTCGCAGCACAAAACTTCCATAATCAAAATGAGGCCTCAAACCAGAAAAACTCTTACAATGTCCCAGTAGACAATATTTTTTCTGAATTAGCCTCCAAAGAAACCGATTCTCCTTCCTCAGATACCCGCTTCAAATATCTAAATTCTGATCAATCATCACAGTCTAGTATAACCTCTAAAACACCCCCAATTTTCATTGCCGAGATAACAAATATCAACTTTTTTGTTAATGAAATTAAAATTAACGTATCTAAAAACTTAATAGCTGAACAAAAAAATAAGAAAGTGAAAATAAATTCCTCCACAGCAGAAGATTTTTGCAAAATCATAAAATATTTAATAAAAACTAATAGAAGATTCCACTCCTTCAAAGACCCAGCAAACAAAAACTTTTCTGTAGTATTCAAAAATGAGAACCTTTCCTTAACTGATAGTGAAATCATGGAAGATTTAAAACAAAGGCATTCATCCGTTGTTAAAATCACACGTCTCCAGAAGGACAGGTATCCCATTCTGTAATAACGGCTGAGATCAAGGGTAATGAACCACTGGAAACAATTCTCAACATAAATCAAATTTGCAACCTGAAAGTCACTACTGAAAGACGAAAAATACCAAAAGGTCCATTACAGTGTTATAGATGTTTGGACTTTAGACACTCTATAAACAATTGCAACCACAAAATTAATTGTGAAATATGTTTTGGTAATCATTATACGGTAACTTGTCCCAAAAGCAAGAAACCCAGTCCTGCATTCTCTGCAAAGGCGATCACCGTGCAGATGTAAGAAATGAGAACTGTTTATGTTATAAGGAAATCGTTGAAAAGAAAAGCACCCCATCCCAGAACGCAAGAAATCCATCCCAAAGAACACAATCCCAATCCTGTAGCAACCAACAATAAGAATCATTTCCATCACTACCCTTTACCTAACCAATCGGAAACTTTACTAGGAACAACAACCCTGTGAACCAATCAAACTTCGTTTACAATAACAGATCACGGAACAGCCCCGCACAGCAAAGCCAACAAAATAATAATATTAATACTCTTTTAAATTCAATAATTATATATCATCCTGCATAATTAACTTCAATTCCCTCATACCGTCAATAATCAATACAATTCAGAATGCAATAGCAGCTTATTTCAATAACAATAATGTCAATTCAAGCCCTTATAAATATATCATTCACAAATTGGAATACAAACGAGGATACATCCAAAAATGTTGAACTGACACAATACTTACACGCACACAACATAGATATTGCATGCATAACAGAGACACATCTAAACAGAAATAAGTTTTACATACCAGAATACCAAATTTATAGAAATGACAGGGTCGAAAATAAAGGAGGCGGTATACTAATAGCAGTCGGGAATAATATAAACCATCACGAAATTAATATACCAAACACCCAGGAATGGAAACAGTCGCAATAAGCCTAACAAAGAACAATCAATCATGGAATATTTCGCACAAGCAACCAAGCAGGAAAAACACTATCACAAATTTTAACCAATACCACTATGAATATTCTGTCCCCTCCAGAACCAACATACTATCCAAGTGATGTAACTAAAAAACCAGACATCCTAGACATCGGTCTGACAGATGGAAATATTTACTCAACCCCATATCATGAACTTGATTCAGACCACATTATAGTAAACATACACAACAAATTCCATATCCGCGATCCCGAATCCCCAAAATAAACCCAATTAAATTAAACTAGAGTAAATTCCAAAACATAATAAGCAATTTCATACCTAAAATAAAAATTCTAAAAAATTCAATAGAAATCGAGAATGGCGTAATGTTACTAACCACCGTAATACATACAGCAATAACAGAAACCCGAGCCATAAATACCCAACCTCATAACAATATTAGACATTCACTTCTACCGGCAGAAATTAGACACATAATCAATATAAAAAACAAGACCAGAGAGTTGTGGAACGTAAAAACTCCACAAATAAAACAAAACTTAACATATTAACTAATATAGTTAAGAAATCAATAAAAAATAAGACAAATCTCCAATTCCAAACCAAGATACAATCTTTAACGTCACAAAATAACCCTATTTCGAACTTCGTCAAACAAATACTAAAAAATAAATCAATTATTCCACCTTCAACTCACCGAAGGGTAAGTTATTCACCCCAACCGACAAGGTTGAGGAAATAGCCAATTACTTTGAGTCGACTTTCACCCACAACCAAACAAAATTGCACCCGGAATACAACACAATAATTCAATCAACAAACCTTCCGAACTATGGCCCTCACCTTAAAATTCATTTCACAAAACGTAAGGAAATAAAACAAATAATTAACTCTCTCCCGATAAAAAAGCGCAAGGTCACGATAGTATTAATAATTCTATATTAAAACACCAGCCCCCGCAATTGCTTGCATAACAAATATTTACAATTCATACTTCAGAATAAACCATTTTCCATCCACTTGGAAACATACCTTTATAACATACCTTTATTCATCCCGTTCCGAAATTTAAAAAAAAATAATAATAATAATAATATGATACGGAGTGCCGCAATCGTTGCACAGTTTGAATTACAAATGAATAACGGTCAATCGGCAGTGTCTAAAATCGTGATTTGAGTCTCATTCGGTTGAAAATATAATGAATGAAGAAAAACTATGAGCTCAATAGTGAGACACCAATTATTTACACGAAATCAACAAAAACGTAAGACTGCGGCACTGAGTGCCGCTACGCGCCCGCCGGAGGGTTAAAATCTGCCGCCGGCCATAAAACGAAAGATGGTCGCTGTATAAATTTAGCACACGATGCTACCTTTATGATCAATTTTATCGCAATTTTAACAATTACACAAAATTACTATGAACGTAAAAAATGGGACTTTAAAATTCGACAAAATTTCTAGCAGTGTAAATTTCTTTTTTAACACAATTTTTTATTGTTATTATTATTATTATTGTTGTTGTATTCAAGCATGAAAAATACGATAACCCCCACATCACTGATTATGATCTCCACTTGTTTTACCTTTGAATTTCATGCATCGATCAAACGCTGACAGAAAATATATAAAGCACTTTTGTTGACTTCCTATTTTCTAGTAAAATGAAAATCATTTTAATTGAATTCCTCTTAAAAGAGAAGGAGCAGTGCAACTGAAAGGCCTAATTAATGGATGAATTTGCTGTTGACAGTTCACTCGTTGTAGTCTTCGTGGGATGAAGACAATTCATCTCTTTTGCCTTCTGACTTCCACTTTACTCCAAGGCGCGTCTGAAAATATCCGTGGACCCCGCTTGAGATAAAAGGAATTATCAAGTACTAGTATGTGTTATTGTTTACGACTGTGCCTTTTTCTCTCCTTATCTGCTTCTAAAATGGAGGATATGGTCAGACACGTGCCTGACATTCAGCCTATTGTCAAGGTTAGTCTCAAACATATTTCTTGCGAAAGATGATAATTGATAAGATATTGCCCGAGACGAACATTCTCGACGGAACAGCTGATACAGGTAACTCACCTACGCAATTTATTGACAATGTTTTTCGTCTAATGTTCCTTGATACTCGGCATGGGGGGAAAACCTCAACTTACAGCTTTTTCAGGCATACGGATGGATGATTCATGCAATTTTTAGCTATATTTTGGCATCATAAGATTAGGATCGAATTACAATTCATTACTCTCGAGTACTTAACGAGAGTCACCCCAAACGTCATGGTCACCATTTTTACGTTCTTGTTACTGCTTACGCAGTATAGAAAAAAGTACATCATTGGTTAATAATCGTATATAATTGAATTCGAATTTGTTAAAGGATATTTTATTATTTAAGGAACTAACAATGCTTGTGTTTGCTTTACAATTTTATAAAGGGTGCTCGAGTAAAAGTTTTGCGGGCGCTACCGCACTCAGTTCGTTACGCTATTGAGTTTTATCATTCTTTCATAAAACATTTAGATTTATATTTCTAAACCGCTTATCCCTTAACCAATATTTAAAAAAATTTAAATGCCCTGATTGTGATAACTTGTGCAACCAGAACCACAACACAACAAACCACTGTACATTTATAAAACGATGTCCACTGTAGCACTTGAAAAAGTCACTATGTAAAATACACCACGAAGAGAAGCGGGCGACCACGATTGCGTAGGTAATGTTGGTAGGGGAATGCAAGCAACCACCCGGGCCCTGAGCTTCACGGGGAACTCACGTCAATAGCCTGAGGTCGATGCTCATTGAGTAGGTGGCTTGCTGCAACCCTTGGGCGGGATTGGGAATGGGATACGTTAGCCGGCATTCCCTGTGCAGTATGGCGGCGTTTTTCCAAAATAGCATATAGAAGTCCAGACGGGAAACATGAACCTCCCTGTCGGCTTACCCAGGTTCCGTCCGACTCACGTCGTTGGCCTCGAGGCAGTGAGTAGACGGGTTAGGGGGGTGCGAACCCCCGGGTTTCCACCCGGGGGCCCGCAGTGGGGCACTTGGCCTCGTCATGTCAATGGCCCGATACTCTGGGCAAAGAAGAAGGACTTGTTCCGGCGTATGTGAGTAGCGCATAGTTCTGACTCCAGTACTAGCTCCGATAGCTAGTATTTTTCAGCTGGTAGGGTGACCCGACCCAGGCGTTGAATGGGGAGGTTGCCGCGAGGGCAAACTGCGTTCCGGCTGGATCCGGATGTCGGCGAACATGTGCGTCGGCGGAGGGTGAGGATAAAGGCTAACGCCTGATGCCCACCACGGGCACTTGCGTCCCCTCGTAGAACACAAATAGCAGTGGAGTAGTAGGGTTCCATTTCTTCAGGCTCAGAATATTGACCGGCTGCCTCCGGTTAGCTAGGAACTGAGCTGGCAGGGCGGTCCGACTCACGCCTTGAATGGGAAGGTTGCCATGAAGGCAAACTGCGTTCCGGCGGGATCCGGATGTCGGCGAACATGTGCGTCTGCGGGGGGGGGAGGATAAAAGCGAAAGCTTAGGTGCCTATCCCAGAGTTAGCGCCCTCTACTAGACCAAGATTTCGAGGGGTGTAGTAGACAACGCGGGATCCATACTCTCTGCAGAAGCACTTCCACAAGGAAGGCTGCCGTGGCGGCGCCCAGCCCGACTGCCAGCACGTTGGCTGCGCCCGCCATTTGCTGCAGGCGGAGGGGGCGGGGCGGCTTGGCGGGCCCAGAGGGGCCCTCGACGGCGATCACTCCGTTGGCGGCCATGTGATGGCGTTGCGCTTGCACCCAGTGGTCGAACAGCCCCGCTTCCACCACGCGCCGCACCACGTCGTTGAACCGATGGAACAGCGGGGAGTTTTTGCGTAGAATGAAAGCCGCGAGTCCTGGAGGATTCAAGCACTCCGGGACGAGGTGCAGCCTCCGCTCGTCCTCGGTGAGCACTTGAGAGTTGGAAAAGTAGTTGTAAAACGACGTGGCCAACTGCACTCCAACGTTGTTCTCGTGAGTAATTGTACGTATGACATCAATCATGTCACGGAGATTCCTTAGATTCAGTTTCCGTCCAATATCTTTGATCGCTTGCGGAGAGTTTGGGTTATCGTACATGCTCGACGGGGCGGCAAACGCGTACACTCGATCGAGCGCGCGCGCGACGTCTTCCAACGTCTGAAGGTCGGCGAGTCGCGGCGGCGCCGTCAGGAATCCCAGCAGCTGACCCGTGTAGGCGTTGCTGAGCACCAGCGAGAAGAGCAGCAGCGCTCCCAGCAGGACGCGGCTGGGGAGAGAAGCTGCGGCGCGGCTGCAGGCGCCCGCGCACGTCACTACCGTCACTTCCAGGGCGGTGCGGGCGAGCGCCGACCACGTCCCGTCTCGGAGCGTCCCGTTGGGCGGGAAGTGGTGGACGGTGAAGGAAGCCGAGATGGCTGCGCACAGCGAAATCAAAAGCCACGTCCAAGCGAGCGGTGTGAACGGAAGAAGCAACACTTGCGCGAAGGGAACAGAGGGGGCGAGACGAACTGCGATGCAGAGTTGACTCGCCAAGACGGGAACGGTGTAGCTTCCAAATTCATACAGGTCGTGAGAGTAGTAAAGGGCGTTGGCTGATACGTCCACTGTAGCGTTCTGAACGAGGCCCAACTCGCCGTTGAACGTACCGTTGATACGTTTGCCATATATAGCCAGGGTAGGTTTGACACGCTTCAATTGCACTCCTGTTTTCTTCTCAAATGTTTGAAACAAGCGATGACTTGGGCCATCATATATTCTTTTTCCATCTTTGTTATCCCAAAAGTGGAATAAGATTGTATCTAGCTGTGCTCTACTGAAGTCAGTGTAGTTGCGACTAAAATTAAGTTGTTCTGTTTGGTCCTTTTCTGTATTTTCATTATGTATGTCGCTTAGAACAACAAGCTTTTTTAGAGGAAATAAATTATTACAGTACAATTTACATGGCAGCATACACAAAAACACCAAGACTACTATAGTAAATGTCATTGTATAAAATCCTGGATGAAAACCTCTGTAGATACATCGGTCTCGATATTGAACTCACTATCCTATCCCCTAAACGGTAATAGTTTTTTGCAATCAATATAGCTTTCAGGCATGACATGTTTATGCTCTCGCAACCATTTTATTTAGGAATGCTTCTTTCCAAACGTGTGCACGACAGTGGCGTAAGTTCAACAGAGGTCCTTGGACCGACACATTATGGGGGCCCTCTAGTTGAAGACATGTCATTAATTTAATTTTGTGATTATAAATATAACTTTAGGAGTATAAACAAAAATTTAAAAAAATATTACAGAAAATAGTTTATCATTTTTGCAATTTCATGATATAATTTAAAATTTAAATTTTGATCTTTTCTTCGCATTCGCAAATTTTTTAATGACAGTAGAAATACTATTTTTCAACCACATGTTTTTTTCGTGATCAATTCATCAAATACTTAAATTAATTTTGTGTCATGAATATACTTCGAAAATAATTGTTAAATCACCATTCATTTTGAAAAAGTTCTTTCGGCGCTGGCGAACGTGGCAAGAAATGTCAGAAATAATGTCAATAGTCTACAAGCATCGGGAAAACTTGTTAATAATGAGTAATCTTAAATTATTAATAAGTTTTCTAGATCCTTAACATATCTTAGTTATGAAATTTGACTCGTTAAACGTCCGCAATGACAATAACTGAGACACGTTTTCCGTGAATATTATTAGACGGAAATATAATTTTTGGAATGTTAAAAAATTGTAAAACATCCTCCTGAATGGCGATTTTTTTTGAAAATTTTGGAGCCGTTTTTAAAAAAATGACGTTCAACTCACAACTCACAAATATAAAAGTGTTTACAAATTGCTGGTAATGTGCATATTAACGCAGTGAGAGATCTTTCAAAAAATTACATTTGTGTAGTTTGTGAAAAAAAGAAAAAATGCCAACCAATGAACTTTCGTCATATTAAAGAGTGCAATTAGCACTATCCGATCGAAAAGTTTGAAGAAAAAAATAGCGTTTGAGGGTTTCTGAAAATACGGAATTTTAAGCTAGTTTTTACAGAAAATGGTTGAGTTCTCGAGAAACTTTATTTAAGGCACATGTACTCGTAAATATAATATTGTGAATAAATTGCCGTCAATGTAAATAATATCGACGTTAGAGATAAGACAAAAAATTAGATGTTTGTAATTTTTGAAAACAAAATAATAGAGCGGTATGCCGTTTATGTAATCTCAAAGGGTACGTTTAGCTATAACTATCCCAACCGAAAGTTTAAAGAAATAATTTGGAGCCATTTTTGAGAAAATCTTGTTCTTTTTGTAATTTTTTTAATATAGTGTATATTGCAAGCAATATTGCGCGAAAACTACTAAAATTATCAAAAATATGCACGTGACCTTAATGAAAGAACTTACTATGGAGAACGAATTTTATTTGAAGGGAAAATATCTTTAATTTTGTAGTAGTAGAAAGAGGCCGAAGGAAGTTGAAACTTATGCAATTTTCGAAAGTTCAGAGTTAACCGTGAAATTATGACCTATGCCATCTTAATATGTATATTTTACAAGAAATTTAAAGAAAAAATTTGGAGCCGTTTTTGAGAAAATGTTGAAAATATTCGCGGGGCTTCATGTAACGTAGCCCCAAATTTTATAGAATCTTTTTCAAAATCTCAATGTTTCGATTCGAGCCAGATTGACAAAGGTTTCTTCAATTTAAAAAAAATCCTACCATTGTTTTAGGCGCTAGTGGTGTTCACAGACGGACGTACAGACAGAGAGAGGGACGTTTTGCTTTCAATTGGTTTTGGGGTATCATATAAATAGTATTACATAACCATTATTAATGGAGAGAAAGTACGTGCTGTTTCAGCACCGCTAGTTTTAATTTGTAAGATTACGAAGAAAATATTCAAAACTGATATGAAGTATATTCTAGAATCCATTAAAATTGGCGTTCTAGACTGTCGCTCTTGCATCATCTACGACGGCATGTGCATAGCTTGTGATCAACCATTTCTGGCCCAAGTATTCTTCCTTCACTCATAACTCGAACTAATTTCTACTTTAACTATCATTAATTTTAATATACAACACAAGTAAAATACAAATTGTTTTACTTTGCTATATTTTTTTTCACTTCTTGCGTTTACAAAGAGGGATATTGTCGCAAGCGTTACGTAATTATTAAGGAGAGATTTAAGTGCGCTTTACGGGTGCATTACAATGGGGGGAGGGGATATCGAAAATACTCCAAATTTGCGTTACGTAATTTATGGAAGGCCCCATTTAAAAAAATTGGAGTTGAAACTGCGTATGTTGTACTATGAGGAGAACTGTATTCTGTACATTTTTTTAAAATTTTAGTATTGCTACCCTAATCCATAAACAAGTATTCTTAATACAGATGGAAATGAGTGTTTTCGGCAAGAATTGATAAGCAAGTAGTCGCCAAGCATATACGCCAAACGAAAGCCATTTGTGATTTTATTAGCCCTGCACTGGCAACAACGCCGCACTGGATGAAACCAAGGCTGGATGTAATCAAGGCAAACTTGCGTGAAATTATCCTTGCTTTGCTGAATATTGTGCTGCAAATACTGTAACGACTAAATGTATTGCTGTTTGAGTTGTAAAAGTAAGAAATGGTTTTTGCCCCTGACTCTCGAAAAAACTAAATGGTGGACATGCACCCCAGGCGCTTTGTTTTAATTGGTTGAATTGGGCGTTTTTAAGTAGTAGCTCAGGTTTAAGTAGCGCAGAAATCGCAATATTTCAGTATTACGTAACAGTTTCTAATAATGCAAAAATTATGTGCTGTCGTTAGAACCACTACTTGCATTAAAAGAAGGAATGTAGAACTACTTTTCTTCTTTTTAACGCATGTTTAGCAGAAAATGTACTATTGGAATGATACGGAACATTGAACGGCTTATGATACTATTTTTATTTGAAATAGGAATGTCATGATCAATATTGAGAACAAGCTTCTGAAAGGAGAATCGTTATTTTCAATCAAAGTCGAGAAGACGAAAACGAACTAACACAGAAATCTTTCTTTTAATTATTCTTATTCCTAAAATTAAAAGCACGTAAATTATAAACAAATTCGCGAATTTGTGGCATCTACAAATTGAATGACTAAATTGGGTTGTTGATCAGCTTACTGAGCGCTTTCAGGTATGTAAAGACACTGACGACGCAAAACGAAGGGAAATGCGCTGTAAGGGCCAGATCGGAGAACGTGAGGCGTGAGGTGCTTTTGTAAGAGCGGGTCGTTTGATGTTAGTCGAAGGCAGCGTGCGCCGTGAAAAGGAGAACGTGGGGCATAAAGTGCGAAGCGTGGAGCGGCTGAAGTGAGCGTGAGACATAGATTTCGGGCAGGAAACATTGAGCGTAGAGCTTCGGTAGAGCGTAAAACGTGGAGCGGGGATCTTTAAGAGTTGGGAGCGGGATACGCTCGTGGGGCATGGGGCGGGAAGCGCTGGCGTTGAGTAGCGAGCGTAGGGAGCGTTTTCGAGAGACGTGGGGCAAGGAATCAGAGCGTAAAACGTGGAGCGGGGATCTTTGAGCGTTAGGAGCGGAATACGCTCGCGGGGCATGTGGCGGGAAGCGCTGGCGTTGAGTGGCGGGCATAGGGAGCGTAGCGAGAGACGTGGGGCGAGGAATCAGAGCGTAAAACGTGGATCGAGGGTCTCCGAGCTTTGAGAGCTGAGTACGCTCGCGGGGGCATGGGGGCGGGAAGCGTGGGCGTTGAGCGAAGGACGAAGCGAACGTGGCGGGAGACGTGGGGGTGGGGAAGCAGAGCGTGAACGTGGAGCGGGAATCTTTCAACTTTGGGGCGGGGTTTGCATCCGGGTGTGTGCTGGCATTGAGCGTTGGTCTTGAGGTGAGGGCCGTGGTGAGAGGGGCGTGGGATGTGGGTCGGGGAAGGATGGTGAGATATGTGGAGAGAGGGCCTTCCAGTATTGAGCGTAGGGAGGCAAGATGGAGCGAGAACCGCGAGACGTGCTCTTTGAATCTGAATCAGTGAAATTGTCGCTGATTCAATCAGTAAGAGCAGAAGTCACTACTATCTTCAGTCGAAATATGTAGTTTCGCTGACAGTCAACGAATACGCGAATCTTTTCATAATGACCGCCAGCATCTCACTGGTCATCAGTGGTAAAAATGCCGCGCCACCATCACTCACTGATCGTTCAGTCGTTCACGCGCTGCTGTTTTCACAGATTTCACTGATTCAAACAGTTAAGTTTCACTGACTCAAAAAGTGGACCCGATTTTCACTGATTTGTTCCGTTCAGATCACTGATTTCAACGGCAGGGTTATAACTAACACCATCAGTATATAGTTACTGTCAATCAGTAGTTTTTCACTGATTCAGACTGAGAGAGTGAGACAGGGAAGATGAGATGTGGGACGTGGTGCCAGGGACGTTGGGCGTTAGGCATGGGGAGCGAATCGTGAGCAGCGAGAGATTTGAGGCGTGGGGTGGTAAAGAGGGGAGAGAGACGTGGGACGTTGACAGGTCGTTGGATATGGGGAGTCGAGCGTAGAGCTTGATCTGTGTCCAGGTTGGAGGTTGAGCGTAAAAACCAGGCGGGGAGAGAGCGCCTTGGGGTGTGGGACGGGGGAGGTGAGGCGTGGGGCGTGGGCGTAGGTTTGTGGCGTGTGATGTGGGACGTGGGACATTGGACATGGGACGGGGGACATGGGGCGTGGGACGTGAGGCTTGGAGAGTGGAGCTTGGGGCGTGAGGCGTGGGACGTGGGAGTGGGACGTGAGACGTGGGGCTTTGGGTGTGGAAGGAAATCTTGAGTCATGGGAAGTCTCTTGATGGACGTTGAGCATTGACACTGAGTACAGCGGCCCGTAACCAAGAGGCGTGGTATCTGAGGAGAGGAACGAGAGCTTGAGACGTGAGAGGTGGGATGGTGCGCATTGAGTGTTGGACATTCAACGTGGAGCAGGAGGCGTGGGGCGTGAGAAGAAAGACGTGATACCTGAAGTGAAGAAAGACGACGTGAGACACAGGGCTGGGAACGCCGACCGTTGGGCGTGAGTACACGGGCCCTGAATCAAGAGGCGAGTTAACTGAGGCGAAGAAGCAGAGCTTGAGACGTGATGGCTGAGGTGGGGTGGGCGCATTGAGTGTTGGACATTCAACGTGGAGCAGGAGGCGTGGGGCGTGAGAAGAAAGACGTGATACCTGAGGTGGAGAAGGAAGACGTGAGACACGGGGCTTCGGGACGTGAAGCTTCTAGCGCTGGGGGGGGGGGCGGAATGTGTTGCAGGAACCTGCCGCGCGGGGCGCCGAGCGCTGTCGGTCGATTTACTGCTTTAATATCAGAGGCCCTCGATATTCGCGGGCGCCGCGCCGCGCCACGCCACGCCGCTCCGCGCCGCGCCGCGACGGGCAGAGGCAAAATGGCGGGCGGCGCCGCGTCCCCGCTAATTGCGCCGGCGGCGCTCGAGAACAAAATACGAGCGCCGACGGCGCCCGGCAGCACGCGAGGGCGGCGCCGCGCGCAGCACGGGAGGGAGCGAGAGATTGCGAGGTGGAGCAAGACGAACGCTGGCGGTCCGGGAATTGAAAACTGCCAAGGAGAAGGAAATGTGGATGTGATTTCCTGCAATCGGAGTCTCGCTCTGATACCTAACTGCCTCCTGAAAACCCTACATTTTCTCCATCTTGCGACTAATTAGAATCTAGGGTTTCTTTTGTTTTTAAAGAGCCGTGAATCAGGGGAAACTTGCTAGAAGGCAGTGAGTGGTAATATTTCTAAGAACTGTCAAATTGTGGAATTCCTTTCATAGCAATAAAATCAGATAATATACTATCTTTACGTTCTTCAATGTCAGAAAAAGGAAAATTGTATAAAATTAATAAGATAATGTTACAAAAGTGTAACAGTTTACATTCACGTTGTGTTCTGAAATAGTTACTATACCAGCAACATCACGTCCAAGAAAAGTCTGCCTTCCAAAAATTCGCGGATTTCTGAAAATTGTTTTCCAGTGTAATCAGAGTTTGCCCCTGTACGTTCCAGTCGAACGTAAGAAGATACGACAAAGTAAACTAAAAATGTCCGTATTGTTTCTGTTTTTCTCAAATTCCTCCGAAACTAAGCTTTTAACCGTAAGCTTAATTATTAACACAAATGTAGAAAATTAAAATATACGGCGATTAAGGGAAAATACTTGGCAACGAATTTTCGGCAGAAAATCTCTTATTACAGGGCCCTGACAACGAAAAAGTGGATAAATCCAATTGCTAAATTTGGAGAAAATAATTCTCAAACACGTGATGTAGCCAGAACCCATGTTTTCTAGGTCCTTTATACCGAAAAATCGAATGATGCCAAAACGTCTGTGTGTCAGTATAACCATCCGTCTGTGAACAACGCTAGCCGTTGCAAGAAATATACCTTACGTTTCTTGCAATGCCACAGCTGACACATGAAATTTGAATCCATTTGCAAAACATAACTATAATGTAACTCAGTTTATCAAAACAAACATGATTTTTACTTTCTCGTAAACGCACATGTACACAGAGTAATACACGCATGGTAACAATAAGGTTTTTCTTCAAACTTCTCATACAGATAGTGCTAATTGCATTGTTTAAAATGACATAAAATTAATTTTTCTCAATTATTTTGTTTTTTTCAAAAATTCCGCAAGTGTAATTTTTACTTTCTCGCTCTTACTAACCTAAGAAGGGAAATATAATTGTGCGGCGGAAAATGGCGAATTGTGGACACAAAAACTCTAATTGCCGGGCTCTGGAAACGTAAATGTTGATAGTTGTTAATTATAGAAAAAATATCCTCTAACACGTGATGTGGTCATATTCCATGATTTGTGCGTCATTGATATAAAAAATCGATTGTCGGAAAACGTCTGTCTGTCCGTGTGTGCACAACGCAAGCGCATAAACCGTTCAGCCGATTTTCTCCAAAATTGATATTTCCCAATTGTTCTGGCTGATGTCTCGGACCCTGGAATTAGAAACTGATATTCTCATTATGGGGATACTTTACATCAAGTCCCTCGATCATTTTCAAAATTTAAAAAATGTTATGAATTTTTTAATTAAATTTCATTGTTGGATAGTGCAAAGGACGTTTAAAAGAATGGCGCAGGTCTCAGTTTCCTTGAAATCCATGATTTTTCGAAAATTACAAAATTTCAAATTTTGTCTACAACTATAATATTAAAGATAGAGATTTGTTCATTATGAGACAGATCTTGAAATAAGATCATGTTCAACTTGTCAAAAATATTAGTAGTTATTTGGAGAATTCCACATTACGAGTTTTTGTGTAGAAAAATCTCGGTTTTTCTGCGCAGTATTACATAACTTTCTCTATATTAATGTGTACTACTCCGTGTATACGTACGTATACGAGAGAATAAAAATGAAAAAAATGCATGATTTTTTAAAAATGTATTTACAGTCGCATCAACTGCGAGGTTATTAGTAGCTTTTTTGTAAGTTTACAATAAGGTGGTTGAAAATATTGTCACTATATGTAATGATAATATACACAGTACATATACTGAAAAACTACTACAATTAGAGACATTAGTTGATTTACAAAGTTTTAACCAGTTTGCTTACGCATCTGGCATTCTACGTCAACTTTTTGTACATAATTTGTAAATAATTTGTATAATTTATACTTCAATTTATATTTAATATGTTCCTGTAACTTTTCAGATAGGTCTGATGATGATTGCTACGCGATCAAAAGTTTAAATTTATATTTGATATCGGGTAACACCTTTGTTTATTTAATTATTAGACGGTATCTATCTTACCAGCGATCTTATTAATTTCATAAACCTTTTTGAAAGGAATTGATTAGAAATACATTACGATTAAAAGAACTTTGATCCACTTTTTATTAATATTCAAATTATCCAATTTTAAACTGAACGTTCTTGAGGTTGTCTTCGCAACCGCCCTCCTGTTCACTCTCTGGAAAAGGGCTGACCAATCGCTGCGTCCGGCCTCCGAACTCCGCAACGGTTTTGTCCATCGCTCGCTCATTTCGTGGCGAGTGGCGAGACGGTACTTTTGATTCGGAAGCGATGTGCGGGTTGTCGAGATTGTTCCCACAAGTGTCTTGGAGTGAGTGGTTAAATTCTTTTTAATTTAAATAGTTCCTGTATCAAATGCGTGTGGTGTGTAGTTAGGTCTACAAACGAATATCCTGAGTGATTCAAAGCCGATTAATACTTGTGTAAAAAGCATGTGCGTGAAGGAAATTTAAATAGTAAATTGAATTATTTAATAAATCCAGTGAAGTGTCGAGTGAAAAGTTGAGTAGCATTGAAGGAGATTTGTGATCGATATTTACGAATGAAGTATTAGATAGAAATGAGATTCCTGAAATGCGATTAATTGCTTGGAAACGGGTTGTGAAGTGCAATGTGAGCTTCAAAGAATTGCGGAAGTGTTGATTAGTGCGGTAGTGTTCACGCTCAAAATTGAGCTGAATGTGATTTGGAGAAATGGTTTGTGGAAAAAGTGCTTGTGAAACATCAGAAGTGTATGTGTTGTGGTGTACTTTGTGCTACGTAGCTGGACATCTTATCACCGTGGCCTTGGTCTCCACGACACCGTTTCTTCTCTTCGTTCCTATTTTCCCTTGTTCCCGCCAGGTGGTTAGTAAAATGTAAAAACTAGAAACCGTAGTTGCACTCGTTCTAATATCTAATAGTCCTAAGCAAAAAAATGCAATTTTAACTTTTAATAGTCTTAATTTCAAAGATTTAATAAAGTTTTAACGAATAAAATAGTTCGCTAATCAATAGGACAAATATTTTTAGATTAAAATTACGTAATTGTCAAGCATTTAAAAAATTCAGAATGTTTACAGATTTATTTAGAATTGTAAAACATTTGGTAGTGTAGTTTGAAAGAAAGAAATTAAATTTTCTGACAATTGATTGGTGACTTAAAGCATTAAAATAGCGTACTTTCAAAAATATTAAAATATGAACGGAGAAATGTAGTTTATTTAATTGAATCACACATTAAGATACTAGAAAATCGATAAATTAAGTTACTTAATTATGAACCTTGCATATTACAAATTTTAATGATTAAAAGAATTTTGAAAGGGAAATACGGTGAGCAGTTCACAGCTAGCATAGGGTAGAGCAGGTTCTAAACAGCAGGACAGGGTAGCATAGCACCCCTGGCAGAAGAGGAGCAACGCTTTGGCCTGACGCCGATGGAAACTGGAATCGGTGAGTGTTCTGGGTGGAGTCGGTCCCGTCCCCATTCGCTGTCATATGCCCTTCGCAGCGTCCGTGGCAGCCCAAAGGGAGGCCAGGCCGCTTGCGTTCCTTCCCCCGGCTGCACGACGGATGACACAGGTCTAGTCACACGCAAACCAACCTGCTACTCAACTGCTGCGGAGAAACGAGTACAGTGAATATAAAGATGACAGAAAAATGAACACCGCAGCATAAAAGCTGAGAAGAAATTGTTTTCCCCACATGCACTCATTTGTAGGTTGGGAGGGATAATTCTTCCTCGTGCAGTCATTGGCTCCGCTCAGATAAATTTTAGGAGGGTATTGGTCCGCCTTTAGTTTAATATATTGCTGGGTTACTGCAGTCTTATATACTGATACTAATGAACTAGACTTTCAATGAAACGTAAAAGTAAATTTAAATGTATTAATTATTGAAGATTATTTAATTTAACATGACATTGAAAATCAAGTTTATTAATTACAATATTTTTTATTATAAGATCATTTAATATTTATTATTAGTGCTTGCATCTTATTTACATTTAAAAGGAAATGATTACATGTAATGATATGCAAATGTTGCTTGCAATAAATCTTGTTAAAGATTAGGATGGGCAATGTAGGAAGGAAGCTGCAGAGCCCGGTTAGTCTGTAATATTAAGACGGTTTGCTTAGCCATATTATGGGATCCACTCTGTGTTGGATTACCGCTATTGTACATGGCATGCATTCAGTCATAGAGATCGAACGTAACCTTGACTGGGTGGGAAACTATCTGAGCTGCGACATGCCATTGCGCCTCGCATTTTCCATCGATCTGAATGGCAGGTGGCCTCCCTCTGGACTGTGTGCTAGGTCGTCGTTCGGCAGGGAAGGTCACAATGCCCAACTGGCTGTTGAGGAGGGACACGCCTACAAGGCTCACAGGGCAGGGTGGGTAGGTTAAGTGCTAGGAAAGTGCTCCAATTCGATTTTGTGTTCAAACGGACTTTCAGATTTGTTTGCAATGTTCCGGTAAATGCTTACTTGCAATGTAAAATATTATTCAAAATACACGATGAAGAATTGGAATACGACTTCCTAACTGAAGGAAAACCGAAGGTCTGCCCATCGTTCAGTCGTCCTTCAGTGGGAAACTTCTTACTTGGCGGACAGCACACTTAAAACAGGGTGGGATTTTTTGAAATGGCTATGAAGCTTTTTTTTCAACTTATTAGTTAAATATAAACAAATTTAGTTTCTCCTTACAGGATCATAAGTCTGCGTGAGTCCGCGTGGCAATTTATTAATTAAATATAAACAGATTGATTTTTTTCCTGACAGGATAATAAGTCCGCGTGAAACGTGGCAAAATAAAACTTAAGTCCACGTGTATACGTGGCAAAAATACGCAAATTTAAAGGAATGTAAATCACTTTTTTATGGGAAACGGTAATTGGACCTCCTAATAAATACTCTAAAATAAACTTACCAAATAATGGCCAATATAATCTATATGCATGTACTAATTCTGCTTTCTTTCAGCACTAATTCTGCTTTCTTTCAGCTCTAATTCTGCTTTCTTTCAGCTCTAATTCTGCTTTCTTTCAGCTCTAATTCTGCTTTCTTTCAGCTCTAATTCTGCTTTCTTTCAGCTCTAATTCTGCTTTCTTTCAGCTCTAATTCTGCTTTCTTTCAGCTCTAATTCTGCTTTCTTTCAGCTCTAATTCTGCTTTCTTTCGGCTCTAATTCTGCTTTCTTTCGGCTCTAATTCTGCTTTCTTTCGCTTATTCTGCTTTCTTCGGCTCTAATTCTGCTTTCTTTCGGCTCTAATTCTGCTTTCTTTCGGCTCTAATTCTGCTTTCTTTCGGCTCTAATTCTGCTTTCTTTCGGCTCTAATTCTGCTTTCTTTCGGCTCTAATTCTGCTTTCTTTCGGCTCTAATTCTGCTTTCTTTCGGCTCTAATTCTGCTTTCTTTCGGCTCTAATTCTGCTTTCTTTCGGCTCTAATTCTGCTTTCTTTCGGCTCTAATTCTGCTTTCTTTCGGCTCTAATTCTGCTTTCTTTCGGCTCTAATTCTGCTTTCTTTCGGCTCTAATTCTGCTTTCTTTCGGCTCTAATTCTGCTTTCTTTCGGCTCTAATTCTGCTTTCTTTCGGCTCTAATTCTGCTTTCTTTCGGCTCTAATTCTGCTTTCTTTCGGCTCTAATTCTGCTTTCTTTCGGCTCTAATTCTGCTTTCTTTCGGCTCTAATTCTGCTTTCTTTCGGCTCTAATTCTGCTTTCTTTCAGCACCAATATTTTATTCCCATTTCAGTTTTGGTTGTATTTCTAACATCAGTGAAAAAGAACTGGAAGAAATTTGAAAAAATGCAATAAAGTAAAACGGGATTAAATTTACACTACACATTATTTCCTTACTCCTGCGCTAGCAAATAGTTAATCAATACACGACTTACAGAGTAATATTTAACCCTGTAGAAGTATGTATTGATTCTGTGAAGAACAAAGGACTGTGCCCAATTTTTTTTGTTTCAGATACTCTTTAATATCAACAGACGTAAATCTTCCACGACTAGTGAACAGTAGGCCTATGTGGAAATCTGTCCTTTTGACACGAAAGAAGCTGGAATGAAGTTAACTATCTCCTGTTTTAGCTATATAAAATGTGAAGAAATGTGCGAAGGCAGCAGTATGTATTGTGAGTGGTAAAAACGTTGATTATCCATTATATTTGGATAGTTTTTTTTTTTCAAATTCATCTCGATCAGGTTATTCGTGAAGTTTTTGATCAACTGAGTAAATGTTAAAATAGTAAATTTGGTTTGTGGGGTATGAACGTAAATTAATTCTGCAGTTTTGCGGAGTTTTTTTATTTCTAATTGTGGAAATACCGAAGAATGAAAGTTTCGTTAGCAATATTGAAAGATCAAATCTACAAATATTTTAGATGCAGAATTTTTTCTATTACGTAGGAGCAAACATTTCTAGTTTTAAAATGTTTCTAAAGCAGTGTATTTTGATCTAACACTTTGTTAGTACTTTTATTAATTGTTTAATTATGTACTATGTAACTATGTAAATAAGCGTAATTTAACTAAGAAAATAAGTATAATTTTTCAAACGTCAATTGAAACCATATAAAAATACAGAAAATTTAATCATAAATAGTAGTTTTATTGAAAAAATAGGACAGTAGTAAACAAATTAAAGTGTGGTATTTTTTGTTTTTTGATTGCAGGTCCTGACTAATAGCCAGCCACGGTGGCACACAACGAGAATGACAGTTCTGACTGGTTCTGCTTTGCTTTTTTCTGTCTTCTCAGAGATCTCCATATTTCTGGGTCTTTCTATAGACATTCTTCCAATTCTTTCTCATCAATTGTTTCTATTTCAGCCATCCATATCAAAATTGTTCTTATCTTTGAACACCGCCTCTCTAATATTCAATTTAAAATACGTTTTGGCTCTCCTTTCAGAGGAAGTGACTGTACCAATGAGCTTAGTTTTCTAGTCTTCTGGGTATGTTTTTTATCTCATTCCTCTACTACTTAATTCATCTTGTTCAGCCATAACTGCAATTATCCGTCTGCCTCTACTGATAATATTCTCTTCGTCACTTCAAACGCCACATTTCCCCTCCATATCGTGAAATATTTTTTGTGGATTTTGTCTCAAGGTTTACTCATATAAGATAATGTAGAGCTTGTGTGCTCAGCTGTCTTGTGGATAATTCAGAAGTTATGTTCCGTTAGTTTTGCCATTCATTGTTCATAAAATTGCTTGTGAATCTCTCGAAATTTCAGAACTTTGAGATGTAACAAAAACGTCAAATATTTCATCTGTCAATCAAATGCAGTTAGATTTTCACAAGTTTACAAATTTTTCAAAATATTTAAAAAATCACAAGATTCCCGATGCAGGTTAACCAGTTTCTGGATTATATAATGATAGTACATTTGATTTTTAAAGATTTTCCCATGTTCCATAATGACGAATCAATACATTAGTTCTCCATCAGCCCGTCGAGGTGGGTTGGTCCACGTCCTGACGGGGGGATGCAGAGAAGGCTCTCAAGTGTTCCTTTCTCCATTTTTTCATCTTCTTGCTTCTCATTTCATGTCATGTACGTTCTTTTCACTCCTTTTTCTTCCTCACTGGCCTTCTCTGTATGCTGAACGCCCACCCATGTGTTTGCCGTGCATGGCGACCCGTGTCGGAGGGAATGTGTGTCCTGGCAGTTGAGGGACCTGTTTGTTTCCCTATCTAGTCCTAGTGCTACTGTTCGCCTTGCACTAAGGGGTACGTTGGTTACGTATTTTGGGAAACATTCCCTGTAGGTTCCCAACACACTCGCTTTGGCCCCGGACTCTTCTAGACGGGCGGTCGGGAGCTAACCCACTCCCGATCAATCGGCTCGGACTAGGTCTTGTACTGAACTCCAGGTGAGCGGGGGAATCCACGGCGGTGCAGCGCTGTGTTATTCCCCCACTATATCCTCGTGGCAACCCTGGCACTCCGATGGAGTGTCCCCTTGTTGGGCTCCGTGGTGGGTGGGGACCACGAGGATGAACCTATTCCATCTATATGGATATTTCACCTTTCCCCCCGCCCTCTTCCGCAAGGAAGAGGAGATGTGCCGAAAGAACCATTGACTTAAATAGTTTCTTTTCTAGAGAAGAAGATCGACCCAAGATGCCTCTTTTCCTCCTCATGTTCATGCGCTGAGGAAGGAAAAACTTTTAAAACTGTAAGTGCTGTCCGTCTGGCGCGAAGCCATAGAAGAGGCTTACGGGAAGCTCCAAGCGGTCGTGCGTCAGAGGAACGGAACGATTCTTTTGAAGCACGTACCGACGAGCAAATAGGAAAAATTAAAAATACAAAGCAGATTGCCGGCCTCCAGGTAGTAGTCACGGTTCCATCCCACCTTGAACCTGTGCAAGGGCGTGGTAAATCACGAGGACTTTGCTTCAGAAACGGAGGAAGATCTTCTAAACTTTTTAAGACCTATGGCGTGACTCAGGTGTACAGGATCGGAAGGAAAGGAGCAGGGAAAGTGATCCCTACTTCTACCCTGATCCTTACTTTGACCGACCATCTCTCCCGGAAAGGATCGTTACCGCTTTCTACAACCTCCGTGTGCGGCAGTATGTGCCGAACCCTTTGCGCTGCTTCAAGTGCAAAGGTTTGGGCATACTCAGCAGCGATGTATGTCAGTAAACGCGGTTTGCGGGAAGTGCGGATCGTCAGTTCACGACCAACAACCCTGCGACAAACCACCGCACTGTGTGAATTGTGAAGGCGATCACCCAGCAACGACAACAGTGCCCCACGTTTCTCCGGGAAAGGGAAATCCAAAAAATAAGAGTAACCGAAAGGTTTTCCTTCCCTGAGGCGAAGCGTAGGTTCCAAACCAGGAATCCAGTGGACCTATCACGATCCTTTTCCAGTGCTGTGAAACCTAAGTCCCCGGGGGTAACAGCGAGTTGTCAAACTCACTGTACCCCAGCGGGAGTCTCACATTTCAGTTGTCAGGTGTCGCCGGTCGACTTCCCCGAAGATTCGGCGGCATCCAAGGTGGGAAAATTATAATTCCCACAAAGTACAAAAAACCTGTCCAGAAAACTCCACCAGACATCGACCACCTCAACTGAAATTCTACTGAAATCGATCTTAAGCAGACACCGCCTCCAGGAAAAATACGTCATCCAAATCCCGTCCTCCTCTTTCTGTTTCCGAGAATCACATCGGACGATCCTCCAGCTCTTGTAGATCTCGGTCACCCGTGGCCAAAAGTCGGGAAAATCCCCCCGACACAGACGACCTTATCCAGCAGCAGTCAGGATGACTCTGCTGGTGATGAGGAACCCCACGAGAGTTCCTCTAAAACCTTTCCGAAGGTGAGAAAGAAAAAAAAGCAACCAAGGAAATAATTTCTCATAATGGCTCTCTCATGGAACTTAAATGGTCTTTTCGTGCTCCACTCAGAAGAATTAAGATTAATAATTCTCGCCACAAACCATTTATAGTCTGTCTTCAGGAAACTCATCTTCTCCCTCTTCATCCCCTGTCTCTTCGCGATTTTAACATCTAATCGGTTTGATCAAGACGACGGACTCCGTGCTCACGGCGGCCGTTGCGGTACTCATCCGCGACTCCCTGTTCTCGGAGGAACACAACGTTTCGAACCGACCTCCAAACAGTGTGCGTACGGGTACAACCTACCATCCTTCTCTTTTACGGTGTGTAGTATATACATTCCCCCTGGCCAATGTCGTGTCACAAGAGGAACTCGAAGATGTTTTTTCTCAGTTGCCCGCCCCTTTTTTTATTGCGGGGGATTTTAATGCCCACAATCCCCTCTGGGGTGGCACGAGGACCTGCCCGAGAGGTTCTATCCTCGAAAATATTATTGACCAGCACAACTTAATTCTTCTGAACTCCGGGAATCACACTCATTACTCCATGGCGTCAAACACCTTCTCGTCAATCGATCTGGCACTCTGCATCCATCCTTATCTACCATGGTAGAGTGGACCGTACTCGATGATCTACATGGGAGTGACCATTTTCCCATTTTGGTCCACTTTAAATTCCCTGATTAGGGACGTCATCTACCCTCCTCGCTGGCTATTCCATCGAGCCGACTGGGATACATTCAGCGAGAAAATTATAATGCAGACCACTTCTCAAATAAATCGATACCTTGGTGGACCAATTCACAGACGCCGTTCTTTGAGCAGCACCATTGCAATCCGAAGTCTACGTGTCGCCACGACGCGTCCCGGTGCCTTGGTGGTAATGATGACTGTGACACCGCGTGAGTGACCGAAAGCAAGCAAATCGCGAGGCTCAATAGGTTCCCAACCGCATTCAAAACCTGATCGATCTTCAAAAGAAAGCGGGAAAAAGAGGCAAAGATTCAGTAAATACGGGAAAGTAAGACCGC
>JAHLJT010008756.1:128016834-128100602 GCA_031308135.1 Acheta domesticus
TTCAGAGATGTTACCTATTTTGGTACCAATTGAGTGAGCGCGTGGTCGATTATATTATGCGTGTGTTTGAATAAAATATAATAGATTTCAAGGGCCTGTATTATCATCAGTACAATATTCTAAGCACATATTGCCTTGTTAACAGCGGGGAGAATTCGTGATTGTTGGTGTTACTGCGTCATGTTGTAGCTTGTTCACAAATTGATCGAGTGTAAAATGGCACACCCACGTTATGTCACTCTCTCTCCTTTAGACAAATCAGTGGGTTAATCCCAGTTAAATTTCAGCACAATCCGAAAACTTAATATGCGTTTTAACGCACTTATTGAAAAATAAATTATAAAGAAATTACTTTTTTATAAACAAGATACTCTCGGGAGAAGCTGTGATTTTGCGGGCGTATTCCTGAGTAAATCAAATTAATTTGTTTAAGCACCTTGAATCGATAAACGTCTTGTTTCGTGGTCAACCGATTTTTCCCGTTGAATTAGAGGTGCTGTCCGAATTCCCTTTCCAGTAAAGACTTCATAGAGCCGTTTTCAATAATGATCATTTATACTTGGCACATAAAACCTTAATATTTTAGTGGCACGATATACATCTCTCTACAGTCTTATCATCCTTTAGTGGGCTTCGTATGTTTCTAAAAAAAACCCAACAAAAAGAACGAGCGTTCGGTGATCCCTTTCGTGCTTCTCAAAACGGATATTAATGCCTGTTTTTCCTTTCCTGCGTGAACGAGGTCTTTATAAGCGCTATTCTCCACCACGAATACCGACGAGCTCTTTGGTTTGAAAACGAAAAAAGCAGCATTTCAATCGAAGCGTGGGAAAATTATGAAAAGCACAAGCAATCTCTCAAGCAGCAAATTAGCTGTGTTTTACGTATTGAGGTGATTCAATGACGTAAAGCAGTTTATTCCCATAAAGACTAGAGATACGAGCAAGCTGTTAATTTTGTTCCAACGGCTCTTGCAATGCGAGACATTAGACGTGCAGCAAATTTCTTTGTTTGGGAAGTACGAGACGACGACGCCCCTGTCAACAGTATCCTAGCTATAGCAAATAGTATCAGCGAGTCGAAGACACAATACACCTTTGTTATCACGAGCATGGAGGCGAACAAAGGACGGCGATACTGCGGTATTCCCACCAGTCTTTTTGTCTCTAGAGCAACCGGTTGAGGATTTGTTTACATTAGTGTGCAGCAAACTGCTAGCGTCGTTAGTTTCTTGCTTGTTTATTATCGTTTGTTTTTTTTCGTAGTTCACCGTTCACTAGCTTTTGATTAAATTTCGTAGCGAGCTAACAAATGAACGGAAAAGCACGAGAAAATGTTATCGCGTTCGGTCGAAACAAAATTCATAAGGGCAAAGAACATCGATATTATCCTCGCAACGTCTGTACGATGGCTTGTAGGATTGCTGGTAGAGTGGGGACATCACTGGCAAACCACCCCTAGAGTTTTGAAGTAATGCCAACCTCTGTAAAGTCAAAGTCAACCTTGCTGTTGATGAGATAATATCACGGGTCTGGGTAGATAACAGCAAGACCACACTACAGTGAATTGCAATGTATTTAATTACCTGGGTTTTATATATTTATAAATTTTGACGAGTGTTCTTCGAAGTACCCAGAATCTTCACGAGGAAATGTCTACACATCAAGTTCCCCACATGCCCTACCACCTAACCAACCTTTTAAGAGCAATAAGTGATAATCGGTAATTTCTGCATCAAACCCAAGTTTTGAGCCGTAGTTGGGTAATATTCAGAATAGTGCAAATCTTGAAAAGTTCTCAAAAGAATGTAACGGACTTGCCCAGGATTCATTCAGTTTTCATGATTTTTTTTAGAAAAAACGCGAACAGGAGTTCTCGTCTTCAACAACAAATACTTATGTTTCTCTTCAATAAGAGACTTGTTTGGAAGGTCATCAGTGCTCATTGCAAACTTTTACGTTCAACTGTTTGTGTCAGGGAGAGGGAAGATATGACATTGGTCAGGATTGGGCAGGTAATGAGCGGCACGGTCAATGTTGCCAGATGTACCAGGATCCTGGTATTTTTACCAGGATTTTAATGAAGATACCATGTTCCACGATGAAGGCAAGCTGCTGCGTTGAAATACCAGGATTTTAAGTCTACGGTAATTGCCAAAGTACTATTTAAGATTAGTATATTTTTTTATTCAATTTAAAACTAACACCAATACAACAAATAACTATGATATTGGTTGTCCTACTATAACTATGATAACTAAAACATGGCCGCAAAAACATAAGGGTGACATAGGGTGGTCTTTTCTAGCACGTGCTGTAGTACAAAAGAATTGAAACGCCTCAGTCTTCAATTTGGTTTAACAATGCAAAATGAATGCACATGGAGTAAAGTTCCACGAAATTCCACGAAATTCCTATTCGCGTTAAATCATAATAGAGTGTTATTATGATCAGTTTCATAAATAAATTAATTATCATTGGTTCCAGGGATTTTAGTGAAAGTACCGGTATTTTTGAAGGTTGGTTCTGGGATAAACATTTAATCATCTGGCAACACTGGGCCACAGTTACGTTCTCGTTCTGCGTACGCGCGGACGGCGAAGCGTGGTTATGGACCGTAATACCACGGTGTAAGATATGTAGGTGTGTGCACTTGCAGTCTAAAACTGAAGCTTATGTGAGGCTAGTTCTCACAGTTCTTGCATATATGCGCTGCGATCTTTGGATCTCATTTGGGCAAATTCGTGATTGGTCATGATCCAAGCGACAGCTCTGTGGCTATCTGATTTCAAATTTCAAATCAGTAATTTGTCGTTTCGCGGTGGAATTGATAAAGTCTAGAGCAAACAGTTACGAAAATGGGTAAGAAATATTCTGTAAAACTGTAATAGCCACAATTTAAGACATCTTAAGATTGTATCTTACACCGTCACCCAAACCGATCAGGCGCACCGTACGGACAAGCGAGGAACTAGCCTCAAACTGGCTTCAGAAAATTTGCCCCAAGGCGGCTAGTTAACACACATTATATATATCTTACACCGTGCGTAATACCAAGATTGCATGGGAATGTTTTAGCTACACATGGAGAGATTCACAACGATCACTCAGCCCATTGATTGTTGTATCCGGGTGCGTCAACTGCTGAGGTCATTACTGTCGTTCGCGTAAAGCATGTTTTATCACGGCAAGTGGCGGTGACTTTCCCTGCTGGGTGGCGAGATCCGACGCCGACCTGCAAGTCGGCTAGCGTGGTTTCCCCTACCAGGTATCTCCATCAGCGGGGCACCCCCGCAGCCACAAGCTCTAAGCTCACGACTGGTCCTCCGACTTGTGTGGACGTATAGTGCATGTAAGTGTAATTAGAAATAAAAATTATCCAATTTTATTTATGACAATCCTTTATTGTTCACATTTACACACAGAACACGTTTCGTAACGTGTTTGTTACATCATCAGTTTGTAACAGAGCACGTTACGAAACGTTGTTTTGTGTGTAAATGTGAACAATAAAGGATTGTCATAAATAAAATTGGATAAGTTTTATTACTAAGAACCATATACTGACAATCAGGAACAAGTTTTCAATTGGTCTACAAGTTTTACATGTAAGTGTATTGTAATTAAGGGGTGTGGATAGGACAAGGAAGAGGAAGGAAAGATTTCGCGCGGTCCATGGCCCATTTGTTAGGGTACTGCTCCGGCATTCGCCTGATGTTGATCCGAGAAACCAGGAAAAACTAGCGATCAGAGCAACCGGCCGCTAGGATTCTCCTCCAGACAGCCACTGAATTCGACCTAGCTGACAAGCTAAGGTCGAAAATTCTGCCGCCGGCGGGACTCGAACGCTAGTACCCCCGGCCAGAAGTACTGCAGTGACATCAATCGATGTCTCGAGCCATCTAAGCTGGTCGTAAAGGACAGCGACCCACGAAATAGCAGCCATTGCAATGGCTTTTCTCTTTTACTTTATGGTTGAGTCGGTCTCTCGTGTCAGGCTTCGCAATCCATGAACTAGATCTCTCCAAGCCCTCATACCCTGTGTTACACCTGAGATTTTCCAAGCTCTTGTTTGTTGTCTCTCTGATATCGTCAATCATTCTTTGATGGACTCTCTCCCTTTTCCTTCCTTCTTAGTGAAAAACGTTTTTTTCTCTAGTGAGTAGAAGCCCTGAACCACCCAGGCCGGCCCCACACCCTAGAAGATATGACAATCAATATTGCACATTGCGACAAACTGAACTGACGAGGAACTTCTGAAAGCAAAAAGGTTACACACAAATTGTACGCCTTGCGTTAAACCGCACGAAGTCAAAAATACGAGGGTAAGTCTATAAATAAGCCGCAAAACGGAATTGAGGCAAAAATAATCAAAGTAACATTCTGACATTTATTTCATTTTTCCACATAATCTCCCTATACATTTAGGCACTTACCCCATCTCATTACAATTCCTTGAAAGCCAGCAGCAAAGAAGTCCTTTGGTTGCTGTCGCAGCCAACGTGTAACCTCATTGATTACGGCATCATCTGTATCAAAGTGACGGCCACCAAAATGATTTTTTAGGGGCCCAAACAGACGAAAATCACTGGGGGCTAAGTCAGGGCTGTACGGTGGATGTTCCAAGCGTTCCCAATGAAATATCCGTAACAGCTCCTGCGTTGGTCTTGCTGCGTGAGGGCGGGCATTGTCATCCTGAAGAATCACACCCTTTGACAGGAGTCCAGGTCGCTTGCGACGAATGACCTGTCGGAGTTCCCGCAAAGTGTGGCAGTACGACGTGGCATTCACAGTTTCACCATGAAGCATTCATGGTGAGGCATTCAATCTATGAGGTTATACGTTGGTTGCGACAGCAACCAAAGGAAGTCTTTGCTGCTGGCTTTCAAGGACTTGTGTTGGTATAAGTGACTGAATGTACAGAGTGATTAGGTGAAAAAGTCAAATAAATGACAGAAAATTACTTTGATTATTTTGCCTCAATTCCATTTTGCGACTCATTTATTGACTTGCCCTCGTAGTTCACAAAGAAACAATATCTGTTGATTACTATGATGTGTGCAGCTTAACAGTTAACTGGTGACGTGCGGTCTCAGTGATCGGTGAGGAAAAATAAATTCACTGTCCTCTTAACCGGTGCAACGCAGGAAGTTTTGGTTTACAGTATTGTCGTATCTCTTTCTAGACAATGTTCGGGCGTGAGCTAGCTTACCTAGTTGCATCCATTCGCTTCTGAGAATCAGTTGAAGTTGACTCCATTCCCGACCACCGAACCGTTCACATCGCAGAGCGCTCGAAAAAGTCGGATCACTAGCGTCGGTGTGAACCCGCCCGTTACCGACCCACCAGCTTATATTTCAAGTGCATCTAGTACTAAATACTTTTAATAAGTGTAAATTTAGTGTTAATCCAGTGCAGCGAATAACTTTCATCAATGGCATTCGATGCGAATTCATCAACAAGCAACGGACTCAGTGTTATTTGGAATTAATGAAAGATGTATATCGTGATATCATTTCACAAGAACAGCGGTTTACTCCCATATAATACATACTTCGTGAAATCAACTGACCACCATACGTATCAAGAACCACGTACCTAGTTACCACCTTCAACTGTCCAGTGCGCCGGGGAGCACTACAATATCTGGTGTCGCAGTCGACGACTTCATTCAGTGACATCTCCATCTCATCAGTCAGCAATGTTCTTTACGTGCTACACAACACCAACAACATTCCGCATAGCAACATCATCAATCTACCTACATCACACAGTGAAAAATGCTACATATGAGAATGCAGCCACGAAATGATTGACACCAGAAACTTCAAGTTATCAAGATCCATCGCCAGGTACAACGCTTGTAACCTTAGGCAGTCAGCATCAGGGGGAACCCAATATCAACCAAATGGAGAGGTCAGTAGGCGAGGATGCTACCAAGAGCGATAACAAAAACCACAGTGCAAGTGCCAGTGTCAGTGATAATGACAAAAGTTATTCATCAGTGTTAACCAGTGTACCACACACAGACGGTTTCGAAGTTCTCATAGGCTTCGCAGCACAAAACTTCCATAATCAAAATGAGGCCTCAAACCAGCAAAACTCTTACAATGTCCCAGTAGACAATATTTTTTCTGAGTTAGCCTCCAAGGAAACCGATTCTCCTTCCTCAGATACCCGCTTCAAATATCTAAATTCTGATCAATCATCACAGCCTAGTATAACCTCTAAAACACCCCCAATTTTCATTGCCGAGATAACAAATATCAACTTTTATGTTAATGAAATTAAAATTAACGTAGCTAAAAACTTAATAGCTGAACAAAAAAATAAGAAAGTGAAAATAAATTCCTCCACAGCAGAAGATTTTTGCAAAATCATAAAATATTTAATAAAAACTAATAGAAGATTCCACTCCTTCAAAGACCCAGCAAACAAAAACTTTTCTGTAGTATTCAAAAATGAGAACCTTTCCTTAACTGATAGTGAAATCATGGAAGATTTAAAACAAAGGCATTCATCCGTTGTTAAAATCACACGTCTCCAGAAGGACATGTATCCCATTCTGTAATAACGGCTGAGATCAAGGGTAATGAACCACTGGAAACAATTCTCAACATAAATCAAATTTGCAACCTGAAAGTCACTACTGAAAGACGAAAAATACCAAAAGGTCCATTACAGTGTTATAGATGTTTGGACTTTAGACACTCTATAAACAATTGCAACCACAAAATTAATTGTGAAATATGTTTTGGTAATCATTATACGGTAACTTGTCCCAAAATCAAAGAAACCCAGTCCTGCATTCTCTGCAAAGGCGATCACCGTGCAGATGTAAGAAATGAGAACAGTTTATGTTATAAGGAAATCGTTGAAAAGAAAAGCACCCCAACCCAGAACGCAAGAAATCCATCCCAAAGAACACAATCCCAATCCTGTAGCAACCAACAATAAGAATCATTTCCATCACTACCCTTTACCTAACCAATCGGAAACTTTACTAGGAACAACAACCCTGTGAACCAATCAAACTTCGTTTACAATAACAGATCACGGAACAGCCCCGCACAGCAAAGCCAACAAAATAATAATATTAATACTCTTTTAAATTCAATAATTATATATCATCCTGCATAATTAACTTCAATTCCCTCATACCGTCAATAATCAATACAATTCAGAATACATTAGCAGCTTATTTCAATAACAATAATGTCAATTCAAGCCCTTATCATTCACAAATTGGAATACAAACGAGGATACATCCAAAAATGTTGAACTGACACAATACTTACACGCACACAACATAGATATTGCATGCATAACAGAGACACATCTAAACAGAAATAAGTTTTACATACCAGAATACCAAATTTATAGAAATGACAGGGTCGAAAATAAAGGAGGCGGTATACTAATAGCAGTCGGGAATAATATAAACCATCACGAAATTAATATACCAAACACCCAGGAATGGAAACAGTCGCAATAAGCCTAACAAAGAACAATCAATCATGGAATATTTCGCACAAGCAACCAAGCAGGAAAAACACTATCACAAATTTTAACCAATACCACTATGAATATTCTGTCCCCTCCAGAACCAACATACTATCCAAGTGATGTAACTAAAAAACCAGACATCCTAGACATCGGTCTGACAGATGGAAATATTTACTCAACCCCATATCATGAACTTGATTCAGACCACATTCCAGTAAACATACACAACAAATTCCATATCCGCGATCCCGAATCCCCAAAATAAACCCAATTAAATTAAACTAGATTAAATTCCAAAACATAATAAGCAATTTCATACCTAAAATAAAAATTCTAAAAAATTCAATAGAAATCGAGAATGGCGTAATGTTACTAACCACCGTAATACATACAGCAATAACAGAAACCCGACCCATAAATACCCAACCTCATAACAATATTAGACATTCACTTCTACCGGCAGAAATTAGACACATAATCAATATAAAAAACAAGACCAGAGAGTTGTGGAACGTAAAAACTCCACAAATAAAAACAAAACTTAACATATTAACTAATATAGTTAAGAAATCAATAAAAAATAAGACAAATCTCCAATTCCAAACCAAGATACAATCTTTAACGTCACAAAATAACCCTATTTCGAACTTCGTCAAACAAATAATAAAAAATAAATCAATTATTCCACCTATCAACTCACCGAAAGGTAAGTTATTCACCCCAACCGACAAGGTTGAGGAAATAGCCAATTACTTTGAGTCGACTTTCACCCACAACCAAACAAAATTTCACCCGGAATACAACACAATAATTCAATCAACAAACCTTCCGAACTATGGCCCTCACCTTAAAATTCATTTCACAAAACGTAAGGAAATAAAACAAATAATTAAACTCTCTCCCGATAAAAAAGCGCAAGGTCACGATAGTATTAATAATTCTATATTAAAACACCAGCCCCCGCAATTGCTTGCATAACAAATATTTACAATTCATACTTCAGAATAAACCATTATAACATACCTTTATTCATCCCGTTCCGAAATTTAAAAAAAAAAATAATATGATACGGAGTGCCGCAATCGTTGCACAGTTTGAATTACAAATGAATAACGGTCAATCGGCAGTGTCTAAAATCGTGATTGAGTCTCATTCGGTTGAAAATATAATGAATGAAGAAAAACTATGAGCTCAATAGTGAGACACCAATTATTTACACGAAATCAACAAAAACGTAAGAATGCGGCACTGAGTGCCGCTACGCGCCCGCCGGAGGGTTAAAATCTGCCGCCGGCCATAAAACGAAAGATGGTCGCTGTATAAATTTAGCACACGATGCTACCTTTATGATCAATTTTATCGCAATTTTAACAATTACACAAAATTACTATGAACGTAAAAAATGGGACTTTAAAATTCGACAAAATTTCTAGCAGTGTAAATTTCTTTTTTAACACAATTTTTATTGTTATTATTATTATTATTATTATTATTATTATTATTGTATTCAAGCATGAAAAATACGATAAACCCCACATCACTGATTATGATCTCCACTTGTTTTACCTTTGAATTTCATGCATCGATCAAACGCTGACAGAAAATATATAAAACACTTTTGTTGACTTCCTATTTTCTAGTAAAATGAAAATCATTTTAATTGAATTCCTCTTAAAGAGAAGGAGCAGAGCAAATGAAGGCCTAACTAATGGATGAATTTGCTGTTGACAGTTCACTCGTTGTAGTCTTCGTGGGATGAAGACAATTCATCTCTTTTGCCTTCTGACTTCCACTTTACTCCACGGCGCGTCTGAAAATATCCGTGGACCCCGCCTGAGATAAAAGGAATTATCAAGTACTAGTATGTGTTATTGTTTACGACTGTGCCTTTTTCTCTCCTTATCTGCTTCTAAAATGGAGGATATGGTCAGACACGTGCCTGACATTCAGCCTATGGTCAAGGTTAGTCTCAAACATATTTCTTGCGAAAGATGATAATTGATAAGATATTGCCCGAGACGAACATTCTCGACGGAACAGCTGATACAGGTAACTCACCTACGCAATTTATTGACAATGTTTTTCGCCTAATGTTCCTTGATACTCGGCATGGGGGGAAAGCCTCAACTTACAGCTTTTTCAGGCATACGGATGGATGACTCATGCAATTTTTAGCTATATTTTGGCATCATAAGATTAGGATCGAATTACAATTCATTACTCTCGAGTACTTAACGAGAGTCACCCCAAACGTCATGGTCACCATTTTTACGTTCTTGTTACTGCTTACGCAGTATAGAAAAAAAGTACATCATTGGTTAATAATCGTATATAGTTGAATTCGAATTTGTTAAAGGATATTTTCATTATTTAAGGAACTAACAATGCTTGTGTTTGCTTTACAATTTTATAAAGGGGACTCGAGTAAAAGTTTTGCGGGCGCTACCGCACTCATTTCGTTACGCTATTGAGTTTTATCATTCTTTCATAAAACATTTTGATTTATATTTCTAAACCGCTTATCCCTTAACCAATATTTAAAAAAATTTAAATGCCCTGATTGTGATAACTTGTGCAACCAGAACCACAACACAACAAACCACTGCACATTTATAAAACGATTTCCACTGTAGCACTTGAAAAAGTCACTATGTAAAATACACCACGAAGAGAAGCGGGCGACCACGATTGCGTAGGTAATGTTGGTAGGGGAATGCAAGCAACCACCCGGGCCCTGAGCTTCACGGGGAACTCACGTCGATAGCCTGAGGTCGGTGCTCATTGAGTAGGTGGCTTGCTGCGACCCTTGGGCGGGATTGGGAATGGGATACGTTAGCCGACATTCCCTGTGCAGCATGGCGGCGTACTCCAAACCCACATATAGAAGTCCAGACGGGAAACATGAACCTCCCTGTCGGGTTACCCAGGTTCCGTCCGACTCACGTCGTTGGCCTCGAGGCAGTGAGTAGACGGGTTAGGGGGGTGCGAACCCCCGGGTTTCGACCCGGGGGCCCGCAGTGGGGCACTTGGCTTCGTCATGTCAATGGCCCGATACTCTGGGCAAAGAAGAAGGACTTGTCCCGGCGTATGTGAGTAGCGCATAGTTCTGACTCCAGTACTAGCTCCGATAGCTTGTATTTCTCAGCTGGTAGGGTGACCCGACCCAGGCGTTGAATGGGGAGGTTGCCGCGAGGGCAAACTGCGTTCCGGCGGGATCCGGATGTCGGCGAACATGTTCGTCGGCGGAGGGTGAGGATAAAGGCTAACTCCTGATGCCCACCACGGGCACTTGCGTCCCCTCGTAGAACACAAATAGCTGTGGAGTAGTAGGGTTCCATTTCTTCAGGCTCAGAATATTGACCGGCTGCCTCCGGTTAGCTAGGAATTGAGCTGGCAGGGCGGTCCGACTCACGCCTTGAATGGGAAGGTTGCCGTGAGGGCAAACTGCGTTCCGGCGAGATCCGGATATCGGCTAACAAGTGCGTCGGCGGGGCGTGTCAGGATAAAAGCGAAAGCTTAGGTGCCCATCCCGGGTGAACGCCCCCTGTTAGAGGAAGTTTTTGTGGGGTGTAGTAGACCACGCGTGATCCACACTCTCTGCAGAAGCACTTCCACGAGGAAGGCTGCCGTGGCGGCACCCAGCCCGCCGGCCAGCACGTTGCCTGCGCCCGCCATTTGCTGCAGGCGGAGGGGGCGGGGCGGCTTGGCAGGCCCAGAGGGGCCCTCGACGGCGATCACTCCGTTGGCGGCCATGCGGTGGCGCTGCGCTCGCTCCCACTGCTCGTACAGCCCCGCCTCCACCACGCGCCCCACCAGGGCGTTGAACAGAGGGAACAGCGGGGAGTTTTTGCGTAGAATGAAAGCCGCGTGTCCCGGAGGATTCAAGCACTCCGGGACGAGGTGCAGCCTCCGCTCGTCCTCGGTGAGCACTTGAGAGTTGGAAAAGTAGTTGTAAAACGACGTGGCCAACTGCACTCCAACGTTGTTCTCGTGAGTAATTGTACGTATGACATCAATCATGTCACGGAGATTCCTTAGATTCAGTTTCCGTCCAATATCTTTGATCGCTTGCGGAGAGTTTGGGTTATCGTACATGCTCGACGGGGCGGCAAACGCGTACACTCGATCGAGCGCGCGCGCGACGTCTTCCAACGTCTGAAGGTCGGCGAGACGCGGCGGCGCCGTCAGGAAGCCCAGCAGCTGACCCGTGTAGGCGTTGCTGAGCACCAGCGAGAAGAGCAGCAGCGCTCCCAGCAGGACGCGGCTGGGGAGAGAAGCTGCGGCGCGGCTGCAGGCGCCCGCGCACGTCACTACCGTCACTTCCAGGGCGGTGCGGGCGAGCGCCGACCACGTCCCGTCTCGGAGCGTACCGCTGAGCGGGAAGTGGTGGACGGTGAAGAAAGCCGAGATGGCTGCGCACAGCGAAATGAAAAGCCACGTCCAAGCGAGCGGTGTGAACGGAAGAAGCAACACTTGCGCGAAGGGAACAGAGGGGGCGAGACGAACTGCGATGCAGAGTTGACTCGCCAAGACGGGAACGGTGTAGCTTCCAAATTCATACAGGTCGTGAGAGTAGTAAAGAGCGTTGGCTGATACGTCCACTGTAGCGCTCTGAACGAGGCCTAACTCGCCGTTGAACGTTCCGTTGATACGTTTGCCATATATAGCCAGGGCAGGTTTGACACGCTTCAACTGCACGCCTGTTTTCTTCTCAAATGTTTCAAACAAGCGATGACTTGGGCCATCATATATTTTTTTACCATCTTTGTTATCCCAAAAGTGGAATAAGATTGTATCTAGCTGTGCTCTACTGAAGTCAGTGTAGTTGCGACTAAAATTAAGTTGTTCTGTTTGGTCCTTTTCTGTATTTTCATTATGTATGTCGCTTAGAACAACAAGCTTTTTTAGAGGAAATAAATTATTACAGTACAATTTACATGGCAGCATACACAAAAGCACCAAAACTACGATAGTAAATGTCATTGTATAAAATCCTGGATGAAAACCTCTGTAGATACATCGGTCTCGATATTGAACTCACTATCCTATCCCCTAAACGGTAATAGTTTTTTGCAATCAATATAGCTTTCAGGCATGACATGTTTATGCTCTCGCAACCATTTTATTTAGGAATGCTTCTTTCCAAACGTGTGCACGACAGTGGCGGAAGTTCAACAGAGGTCCTTGGACCGACATTATGGGGGCCCTCTTGTTCACGACATACCATTAATTTAATTTTGTGATTATAAATATAACTTTAGGAGTATAAACAAAAATTTAAAAAAATATTACAGAAAATAGTTTATCATTTTTGCAATTACATGATATAATTTAAAATTTAAATTTTGATCTTTTCTTCGCATTCGCAAATTTTTTAATGACAGTAGAAATACTATTTTTCAACCACATGTTTTTTTTCGTGATCAATTCATCAAATACTTAAATTACTTTTGTGACATAAATATACTTCGAAAATAATTTTTAATCACCATTAATTTTGAAAAAGTTCTTTCGGCGCTGGCGAACGTGGCAAGAAATGTCAAAAATAATGTCAATACTCTACAAGCATCGGGAAAACTTGTTAATAATGAGTAATCTTAAATTATTAATAAGTTTTCTAGATCGTTAACATATCTTAGTTTTGAAATTTGACTCGTTAAACGTCCGCAATGACAATAATTGAGACACGTTTTCCGTGAATATTATTAGACGGAAATATTATTTTTGGAATGTTAAAAATTTGTAAAACATCCTCCTGAATGGCGATTTTTTTTTTGAAAATTTTGGAGCCGTTTTTAAAAAAATGACGTTCAACTCACAACTCACAAATATAAAAGTGTTTACAAATTGCTGGTAATGTGCATATTAACGCAGTGAGAGATCTTTCAAAAAATTACATTTGTGTAGTTTGTGAAAAAAAGAAAAAATGCCAACCAATGAACTTTCGTCATATTAAAGAGTGCAATTAGCACTATCCGGTCGAAAAGTTTGAAGAAAAAATTTGGAGCGATTTATGAAAAAATAGCGTTTGAGGATTCCTAACAATGCGTAATTTTGAGCTAGATTTTACAGAAAACGGTTGAGTTCTCGAGAAATTTTATTTAACGTTATATAAGGCACATGTACTCGTAAATATAATATTGTGAACAAATTCCCGTCAATGTAAATAATGACGTTAGAGATATGACAAAAAAGTACACGTTTGTAATTTTTGAAAACACAAAAGAATAGAGCGGTATGCCGTTTACGTAATCTCAAAGTGTACATTTAGCTATAACTATCCCTACCGAAAGTTTAAAGAAATAATTCGGAGCCATTTTTGAGAAAATCTTGTTTTTTGTAATTTTTTAAAATAGTGTATATTGCAAGCAATATTGCGCGAAAACTATTAAAAGTATCAAAAATATGTACGTGACCTTAATGAAAGAACTTACTATAGAGAACAAATTTTATTTGAAGGGAAAATATCTTTAATTTTGTAGTAGTAGAAAGAGGCCGAAGGAAGTTGAAATTTATGCAATTTTCAAAAATACATAGTTAACCGTGAAATTATGACCTATGTCATCTCAATATGGGTATTTTACTCTATTCTTACAAATTTAAAGAAACAATTTTGAGCCGTTTTTGAGAAAATGTTGAAAATATCCGCGAGGCTTCATGTAAAGTACCCCCAAATTGTGAACAAATTCCCGTCAATGTAATTCCCTAAATGAAGGTCCCATTGGAATATTCTTAGATATCTCAAAAGCTTTTGACGTTATTGACCATAACATCTTGCTCTCAAAATTCAATCAATCAAATTCCCAAAATGAAGTACCCATGGGAATATTCTTAGATCTCTGGAAAGCTTTTGACGTTATTGACCATAACATCTTGCTCTCAAAATTACCTTCGTATGGAATTCGTGGTATTGCCCTAGATTGGATAACTTCTTACCTTAAACATCGGACTCAAGGAGTAGAAATACCATACTGGCAGGAAAGGACATTACATACTTATATTTCCAATTCTTTGCCAATTGAGCATGGGGTCCCGCAAGATTCGATCTTAGATCCTATTTTCTTTCTGTTATATGTAAACGATATGCCCTTGTCTATTAAAAATGGAAGAACGGTTCTGTTTGCTGATGACACGAATGTTCTTGCAAAAAAGAAGCAGTAAATAGTACAATTTCAGAAGTTTCAAATTGGTTTAATAATAACAAATTAATTGTTAACGAAAGAAAAACTGTTTCAATGCATTTTTGCATCTCAAATCGGAAATCGCATGTTCCATTGAAAATGAACAATATGCAATTAGCTAATGTTGAGGCAACAAAATGTTTAGGTCTTTCAATTCAATCAAACCTCAAATGGAATGTACATATAACAGAATTAAACACTAAATTAAGTTCATTATGCTACGCATTCAGAATTCTTTCAAATTCTGCCAGCCTTCATGCAGCTCGTTGCGTTTATTTTGCAAATACACATTCCCGCCTGAGATATGGCATAATATTCTGGGGAAGCTCATCCTGTAGTATTCAGACCTTCAGATTGCAAAAGATTGTATAATTACAACACACGCTGTAGAAATCACGTGCATCAAGTGTCAGTATCAACAGCTCAGTACAAGAAATCAACATACAATACATGTACGTTACTTTACAACGCATTGCCAGATGACATAAAACAATTAAAGTCGGTACACAAATTTAAGTTTAAAGTAAAATCTTTTCTGCTGCAAAACTGTTTCTATACAATTAGAGACTATACTGATCGTGAAAAAGAAAAATAATGTTTATTGTAACAAAACAAAGATATATAATTAATTAGTTTACGTTTGCATTGTATACATTTCAAAAAAATATTTAATACGCCTGTAACAAGTCATGTACTTCAGCAAATCCATCGAGCAAATGCTGAGATGGCCCCTTGTTTTGCTTCTGGACGTAAATGTAGCTTCACTGTGTGCACGTTTTGTTGTGCACTCTTCTTGCTTGTAGTTCATTTACCGTTGAAATTGATTTTCTTTAACTCGGGAAAAAACGTTTTCAAATATTTTTATTTTTCTAAAATAACTATTTTCTAAATTCATTTTTTCGTTCGTTCGTTTGTTTGTTTGTTTTGTTTTTTTCCTTCAATTTAAAACAATCCTACGAATGGTTTAGGCGCTAGTGGTGTTCACAGACGGACGAACAGACAGACGGACGTTTTGCTTTCAATTGGTTTTGGAGTATCATATAAATACTATTACATAACCATTACTAATGGAGAGAAAGTACGTGCTGTTTCAACACCGTTAGTTTTAATTTGTAAGATTACGAAGAAAATTTTCAAAACTGATATTAAGTATATTCTGGAATCCATTGAAATTGGCGTTCTAGACTGTCGCTCTTGCATTATCTACGACGGCATGTGCATAGCTTGTGATCAACCATTTCTGGCCTAAGTATTTTTCCTTCACTCACAACTCCAACTAATTTCTACTTTAACTATCATTAATTTTAATATACAACACAAATAAAATAAATACAAATTGTTTTACTGTGCTATAATTTATTTTCACTTCTTGCGTTTTCAAAGGGGGTATTGTCGCAAGCGTTACGTAATTATTAAGGAGAGGTTCAAGTGCGCTTTACGGGTGCATTACAAGGGGGAGAGGGGATATCGAAAATACTTCAAATTTGCGTTACGTAATTTATGGAAGGCCCCATTTAAAAAAATAGGAGTTGAAACTGTGTATGTTGTACTATGAGGAGAACTGTATTCTGTACATTTTTTTAAAAATTTTAGTATTGCTACCCTAATCCATAAACAAGTATTCTTAATACAGATGGAAATGAGTGGTTTCGGCAAAAATTAATAAGCAAGTAGTCTCCAAGCATATACGCCAAACGAAAGCCATTTGTGTTTTTATTAGCCCTGCACTGGCAACAACGCTACGCTGGATGAAACCAAGGCTGAATGTAATCAAGGCAAACTTGCGTGAAATTATCCTTGCTTTGCTGAATATTGTGCTTCAAATACTGTAACGACTAAATGTATTGCTATTGAGTTATAAAAGTAAGAAATGGTTTCTGTCCCTGACTCGCGAAAAAACTAAATGGTGGACATGCATCCCAGGCGCTTTGTTTTAATTGGTTGAATTGGACGTTTTTAAGTAGTAGCTGAGGTTTAAGTAGCGCAGAAATTGCAATATTTCAGTATTACGTAACAGTTTCTAATAATGCGAAAAAGTATGTGCTGTTGTAGCGCTACTACTTGCATTAAAAACAAGAAATGTAGAACTACTTTTCTTCTTTTTAACGCATGTCTAGCAGAAAATGTACTACTGGAATGATACGGAAAACTGTACGGCTTAAGATACTATTTTTATTTAAATAGGAATGTCATGATCAATATTGAGAACAAGCTTCTGAAAGGAGAATCGTTATTTTCAATCAAAGTCGAGAAGACGAAAACGAACTAACACAGAAATCTTTCTTTTTAAATATTCTTATTTCTAAAATTAAAAGCACGTAAATTATAAACAAATTCGCGAATTTGTGGCATCTACAAACTGAATGACTAAATTTGGTTGTTGATCAGCTTACTGAGCGCTTTCAGGTATGTAAAGACACTGACTACGCAAAACGAAGGGAAATGCGCTGTAAGGGCCAGATCGGAGAACGTGAGACGTGAGGTGCTTTTGTAAGAGCGGGTCGTTTGATGTTAGTCGAAGGCAGCGTGCGCCATGAAAAGGAGAATGTGCGGCATAAAGTGCGAAGCGTGGAGCGGCTGAAGTGAGCGTGAGACATAGATTTCGGGCAGGAAACATTGAGCGTAGAGCTTCGGTAGAGTGTAAAACGTGGAGCGGGGATCTTTGAGCGTTGGGAGCGGAATACGCTCGCGGGGCATGTGGCGGGAAGCGCTGACGTTGAGTGGCGGGCATAGGGAGCGTAGCGAGAGACGTGGGGCGAGGAATCAGAGCGTAAAACGTGGATCGAGGGTCTCCGAGCTTTGAGAGCTGAGTACGCTCGCGGGGCGTGGGGCGAGAAGCGTGGGCGTTGAGCGAAGGACGAAGCGAGCGTGGCGGGAGACGTGGGGCGAGGAATCAGAGCGTAAAAAGTGGATCGAGGGTCTCCGAGCTGTGAGAGCTGAGTACGCTCGCGGGGCGTGAGGCGGGAAGCGTGGGCGTTGAGCGAAGGACGAAGCAAGCGTGGCGGGAGACGTGGAGGTGGGGAAGCAGAGCGTGAACGTGGAGCGTGGAGCTGGAATCTTTCAACTTTGGGGCGGGGTTTGCTTCCGGGTGTGTGCTGGCATTGAGCGTTGGTCATGTGGCGAGGGCCGTGGTGAGAGGGGCGTGGGAGGTGGGTCGGGGAAGGATGGTGATAGAGGTGGAGAGAGGGCCTTCCATCACTGAGCTTAGGGAGGCAGGATGGAGCGCAAGCCGCGAGACGTGCTCTCTGAATCTGAATCAGTGAAATTGTCGCTGATTCAATCAGTGAGAGCAGAAGTCACTGATATCTTCAGTCGAAATATGTAGTTTCGCTGACAATCAACGAATACGCGAATCTTTTCATAATGACCGCCAGCATCTCACTGGTCATCAGTGGTAAACGTGCCGCGCCACCATCACTCACTGATCGTTCACACGATGCTATTTTCACAGATTTCACTGATTCAAACAGTTAAGTTTCACTGACTCAAAAAGTGGACCCGATTTTCACTGATTTGTTCCGTTCAGATCACTGATTGTCAACGGCAGGGTTATAACTAACACCATCAGTGAATAGTCACTGTCAATCAGTAGTTTTTCACTGATTCAGACTGAGAGAGTGGGACAGGGAAGATGAGATGTGGGACGTGGTGCCAGGGACGCTTGGCGTTAGGCATGGGGAGCGAATCGTGAGCAGCGAAAGATTTGAGGCGTGGGGTGGTAAAGAGGACAGAGAGACTTGGGCGTTGACAGGTCGTTGGATATGGGGAGTCGAGCGTAGAGCTTGATCTGTGTCCAGGAACTTTGGAGGTTGAGCGTAAAAACCAGGCGGGGAGAGAGCGCCTTGGGGTGTGGAACGGGGGAGGTGAGGCGTGGGGCGTGGGCGTAGGTTTGTGGCGTGCGATGTGGGACATGGGATATAGGACATGGGGCGTGGGACGTGAGGCTTGGAGAGTGGAGCTTGGGGCGTGAGGCGTGGGACGTGGGAGTGGGGCGTGAGACGCGGGGCTTTGGGTGTGGAAGGAAATCTTGAGTCGTGGAAGTCTGTTGATGGACGTTGAGCATTGACACTGAGTACAGCGGCCCTTAACCAAGAGACGTGGTATCTGAGGAGAGGAAGGAGAGCTTGAGACGTGAGAGGTGGGATGGTGCGCATTGAGTGTTGGACATTCAACGTGGAGCAGGAGGCGTGGGGCGTGAGAAGAAAGACGTGATACCTGAGGTGGAGAAGGAAGACGTGAGACACGGGGCTTCGTGACGTGGAGCTTCGAGCACGGGGGGGGGGCGGGGCGGAATGTGTTGCAGGAACCTGCCGCGCGGGGCGCCGAGCGCTGTGAGTCGATTTACTGCTTTAATATCAGAGGCCTTCGATATTCGCGGGCGCCGCGCCGCGCCACGCCACGCCGCTCCGCGCCGCGCCGCGACGGGCAGAGGCAAAATGGCGGGCGGCGCCGCGTCCCCGCTAATTGCGCCGGCGGCGCTCGAGAACAAAATACGAGCGCCGACGGCGCCCGGCAGCACGCGAGGGCGGCGCCGCGCGCAGCACGGGAGGGAGGGAGCGAGAGATTGCGAGGTGGAGCAAGACGAACGCTGGCGGTCCGGGAATTGAAAACTGCCAAGGAGAAGGAAATGTGGATGTGATTTCCTGCAATCGGAGTCTCGCTCTGATACCTAACTGCCTCCTGAAAACCCTACATTTTCTCCATCTTGCGACTAATTAGAATCTGGAGTTTCTTTTGTTTTCAAAGAGCCGTGAATCAGGGGAAACTTGCTAGAAGGCAGTGAGTGGTAATATTTCTAAGAACTGTCAAATTGTGGAATTCCTTTCATAGCAATAAAATCAGATAATATACTACTATCTTTACGTTCTTCAATGTCAGAAAAAGGAAAATTGTATAAAATTAATAAGATAATGTTACAAAAGTGTAACAGTTTACATTCACGTTGTGTTCTGAAATTGTTACTATACCAGCAACATCACGTCCCAGAAAGAGTCTGTCTTCCAAACTTTCGCGGATTTCTGAAAATTGTTTTCCAGTGTAATCAGAGTTTGCCCCTATACGTTCGAGTCGAACGTAAGAAGATACGACAAAGTATACTAAAAATGTCCGTATTGTTTCTGTTTTTCTCAAATTACTCCGAAACTAAGCTTTTAATCGTAAGCTTAATTATTAACACAAATGTAGAAAATTAAAATATACGGCGATTAAGGGAAAATACTTGACAACGAATTTTCGGCAGAAAAACTCTTATTACAGGGCCCTGGTAACGAAAAAGTGGATAAATCCAATTGCTAAATTTAGATAAAATAATCCTCAAACACGTGATGTAGCCAGAACCCGTGTTTTTTAGGTCCTTAATACCGAAAAATCGAATGATGCCAAAACGTCTGTGTGTCAATATAACCATCCGTCTGTGAACAACGCTAGCCGTTGCAAGAAATATACCTTATGTGCCCTTGCAATGCCACAGCTGACACATGAATTTTAAATCCATTTGCAAAATATCACTTTAATGCAACTCAGTTTATCAAAACAAACATGATTTTTACTTTCTCAGTGCGTGTACACATAGGGTAACAATAAGGTTTTTCTTCAAACTTCTCGAACGGATAGTGCTAATTGCATCAATTGAAAGGTTATTAGTAGCTTTTCTGTAAGTTTACAATAAGATGGTTGAAAATATTGTCACTATATATTTTGATAATATTCACAGTACATATACTCAAAAACAGTACTACAATTCGTTAGAGACATTAGTTGATTTACACAATTATAACCAGTTTGCTTACGCATCTGGCATTCTACGTCAACTTTTTGTACATAATTTGTAAATAATTTGTATAATTTATACTTCAATTTATATTTAATGTATTCCTGTAACTTTTCAGATAGATCTGATGATGATTGCTACGCGATCAAAAGTTTAAATTTATATTTGATATCGGGCAACACGTTTGTTTATTTAATTCTTAGACGGTATCTATCTCACCAGCGATCTTATTAATTTTATAAATCTTTATGAAAGGAATCGATCAGAAATATATTACGATTAAAAATACTTTGATCCGATTATTAGTAATATTCAAATCTAAACTGAACCAATTCTAAATCCAATTCTAAACTGAACGTTCTTGAGGTCGTCTTCGCAACCGCCCTCCTGTTCACTCTCTGGAAAAGAGCTGGCCAACCGCTGCGTCCGGCCTCCGAGCTCAGCAACAGCTCTGCGCACCGCTCGCTCCTTTCGTGGCGAGTGGCGAGAGGGTACTTTTGATTCGGAAGCGATGTGCGGGTTGTCGGGAAGTTATTGGTGATTGTTCCCACAAGAGCCTTGGTGTGAGTGGTTAAATTCTTTTTAATTTAAATAGTTCCTGTATCAAATGCGTGTGGTGTGTAGTTAGGTCTACAAACGAATGTCCTGAGTGATTCAAAGCCAATTAATACTTGTGTAAAAAGCATGTGCGTGAAGGAAATTTAAATAGTAAATTGAATTATTTAATAAATCCAGTGAAGTGTCGAGTGAAAAGTTGAGTAGCATTGAAGGAGATTTGTGATCGATATTTTACGAATGAAGTATTAGATAGAAATGAGATTCCTGAAATGCGTTTAATTGCTTGGAAACGGGTTGTGAAGCGCAATGTGAGCTTCAAAGAATTGCGGAAGTGTTGATTAGTGCTCTAGTGTTCACGCTCAAAATTGAGCTGAATGTGATTTGGAGAAATGGTTTGTGGAAAAAGTGCTTGTGAAACATAAGTGAATGTGTTGTGGTGTACTTTGTGCTACGTAGCTGGACATCGTATCACCGTGGCCTTGGTCTCCACGACACCGTTTCTTCTCTTCGTTCCTATTTTCCCTTGTTCCCGCCAGGTGGTTAGTAAAATGTAAAAACTAGAAACCGTAGTTGCACTCGTTCTAATATCTAATAGTCCTAAGCAAAAAAATGCAATTTTAACTTTGAAATTAAGACTATTAAAAGATTTAATGAAGTTTCAACGAATAAAATAGTTCGCTAATCAATAGGACAAATATTTTTAGATTAAAATTACGTAATTATCAAGCATTTAAAAAAATTCAGAATGTTTTCAGATTTATTTAGAATTGTAAACATTTGGTAGTGTAGTTTGAAAGAAAGAAATTAAATTTTCTGACAATTGATTGGTGACTTAAAGCATTAAAATAGCCTACTTTCAAAAATATTAAAATACGAACGGGGAAGGTAGTTTATTTAATTGAATCACACATTAAGATACTAGAAAATCGATAAATTAAGTTACTTAATTATGAACCTTGCATATTACAAATTTTAATGATTAAAAGAATTTTGAAAGGGAAATACGGTGAGCAGTTCACAGCTAGCATAGGGTAGAGCAGGTTCTAAACAGCAGGACAGGGTAGCATAGCACCCCTGGCAGAAGAGGAGCAACGCTTTGGTCTGACGCCGTTGGAAACTGGAATCGGTGAGTGTTCTGGGTGGAGTCAGTCCCGTCCCCATTCGCTGTCATATGCCCTTCGCAGCGTCCGTGGCAGCCCAAAGGGAGGCCAGGCCGCTTGCGTTCCTTCCCCCGGCTGCACGACGGATGACACAGGTCTAGTCACACGCAAACCAACCTGCTACTCAACTGCTGCGGAGAAATGAGTACAGTGAATATAAAGATGACAGAAAAATGAACACCGCAGCATAAAAGCTGAGAAGAAATTGTTTTCCCCACATGCACTCATTTGTAGGTTGGGAGGGATAATTCTTACTCGTGCAGTCATTGGCTCCGCTCAGATAAATTTTAGGAGGGTATTGGTCCGCCTTTAGTTTAATATATTGCTGGGTTACTGCAGTTTTATATACTGAAATGAACTAACTCTCATTGAAATGTAAAAGTAAATTTAAATGTATTAATTATTGAAGATTATTTATTTAATTTAACATTAATAAACTTGATTTTCAATGTTCATTAATTACAATATTTTTTATTAAAATATCATTTAATATTTATTATTAGTGCTTGTACCTTATTTACGTTTAAAAGGAAATTATTACATGTAATGATATGCAAATGTTGCTTGCGATAATGAAAGATTCTTGTTAAAGATTAGGATGGGCAAACGTAGGAAGGAAGCTGCAGAGCCCGGTTAGTCTGTAATATTAAGGCTAAATGTACCGACACTAGTTCAATTTGTCGCCACCACGTGGCAGCACCAAGTTTAGTGAATTTTACTTTACCGATTACGTCTGAACAAATGGTCCGATTTTCGATCTGTAAACGGCATTTGACTCCTGTTTATAATAGAATTTACGCTACGAAGCCCTTTTTCCAAAAAAACTAGCAGAAACTCGATTTTTAAAATTTTTCTCGTACTTCCGGGAACAATTTCAAAAATGTGGGCTTATAGCGCGATGGCGACACGCTTCCAGAATCCAACGCCGTGTCAAACATGCAAATCGGATAAATAGGAGCGACGGTAAGTGAAATTTCGAAAAACACCTCACCCCACTCCCCCTTCCCCTTCCTCGCCGCCGCGACATTGTTGGCCGGCGGCGCGGTCAAGCCGGCACGGGCGAGCCGGGCGGCGGCCGCCGCGGCGCGGCGACGGGCAAGAAGGCTGAACTCTCGGGGGCAGCAAGCCAGACACCCCGTCACTTCGTTGATGCTTCCGTCACTTCGCATCTCAAGATATTTTTTCCCCACATATGAAACTAGTGATGCTGTAATAGGGGTAAACGGTCTCGTATCATCTTTAATAGTAGTATAAAACTATTACCTTATTCACATATTCCATCTTCCTTCGAATACCATCATAAGAATGTCTGAGGTATCACTCAAAACACCGATCCCGCTTTGGTGCTGATTTCAAAAAGAAAAAATCGAACTAATTGCGTAAATATCACCCATATTCCATCTCCTCACATCGTATTTTAGATATATTGTACTTCTAAGATCTTCCATTACCATTTCACTACCGGAAAAAACAAGCGGAGATAACGCAAGAGCTCTTTTATCCTACGATTCGATTTATCATTTCAAAACGGCGTTTGTCACCTTGATAGAATTCACCTGGTTAATCCTTTTCCCAGTAAAATAGCCGAATCGAATTTTTAAAATGTTTTTATACTTGCTGACATATATGAAAAAGTGGTAAAATAGCGCGCTGGCGAGATGCACCATGAATCTAACGCCATATAATACACTGAAATCGGATAAATGGACTTCTCTAGTCATGTAAAAAAATGATCTTCAGTAACGTCAAAATTCTGTTTCGCGGTACTGCTTGTCGATCTCATGGCTAAAGTCCGGGTCTAATGTAATTACATATGTTTTGTCTACTGTTTTCATTTTGTAATTTAGGCGAACTGTTGCAATCCTAACAAAATATTTAAATTTTTCGTTACAAATTTTGTACTGTATTACGTATTTTACATATTTTGCTGATCATTTAATATCTGCTTAACAGTATATTTATTATTTGCTAATTATTAAGGTATTTTCACAAATTACCAAATTTTCTTGAAATTATTTCCGGAAATATATTTAATTAATTTTGAAAAATAGTTTTTATTTAAATGTGTTTATATTTTTGCAATGAGCATATTTTGTCTAATACTAATTCAGAATTGCTGACATTCCTATGTGCTGCACGTAAAGATTTCGAACAGAGTGCTGCAAAGATTCTCTGTTCGTGTCTGCGTTTTCTACGTGCATCTCTTTGTTTTCATTGCTGATAGAAAGAAATAAAAAAAACAGTAGGCAGAAAAAGTAGTTACTTTTAAATTCGATATAATTAATATTTTATTAATGGAATTTCAAATTGTGAACATTTATTTTACTTTATCTCTCTTCTCAATCTTCATACGAAGAGAAAGTTATATCGTGCGCAGGAAAACTCTTAAAGCCGAGTCCTGATAATGAAAATGTGGATAAATCGTGTTGTTGTATAGTAAATTACTTCCTGTAACTCGTGGTGTAGCCAGAATCCATGTTTTGTGGGTCCTTAATACCGAAAAATTGATTGACGGAAAAACGTCCGTCAGTGTCTCTGGTGTATGTGAACAACACTAGCGTTTACACTGCGTACAAATTTTTCCAAACTGGAAAAAACAACAACAAAAAACAGCTGTCGATCTACTGTCATTCGAAGCTCTGCAATTTTCAAAAACGTGCATTACTTTTTGGAGATACATTACACGACCCCCCCCCCCGGATATTTTAAAAATTTGCTCAAATATGGCTCCAAATTTTTTCTTTATATTTCTCGTAAAAATTGAATAAAATACACATGGCTAAGGTCCGATTTCACTGATAACTGAATTTTCGAAAATTGCAAAAGATTGAATTTTTGGGCGTTTCCTACAACTACAATATTGACGATAGAGACTTTTCCTTTCTAAGAAATTTGTTGTACATAATTAGTTCTTTCATTAAGATCATGAATTTTTTTAAAACAATTTTTGTAGTTATGGCGCAATCTTGTGTGCAATATATGCAACTTTAAAAAAAAACAAAGCAAGATTTTTTCAAAATCGGCCATTTTTTCCCTTTAAACTATTGGTAGGGATATTGCGAAATGTACTTTAAGAGATGACATAAACGCTATTTTGCTCTATTCTTTTGTTTTTGCGAAAATAACACAAATGAAACTTTTTGAATAGCCTGTCACGTTGTTTATATTTACATTATCGGCGATTTGTTCACATTATTAGATTTATGAGCACACGTACTTTAAATTATATCATTTAAAGTTTTTCTAAAAGTAAAAATTTTTTTTTGAAAATGAACTCGAAATTTCGCATTTTCAGAAAAGCTCAAACGCCAATTTTTTCTGAAAAGGTTCCAAATTTTTTGTTCAAAGTTTTTGTACGTATAGTGCGAAATGCAGTGTCTAAGGAAACAAAAAAGTTTTGTTGTATTATTTTGTTGTTTTTCTTCAAAATTTACACAAATGTATTTTTTAAATATTTCGCATGCCTTGTATGCACATTTGCAGCGATTTGTAAACATTATTGCATTTGTGAATGGAAGAGCTTAAAATATCTTAAAATAAATTAAAAAAAAAACTCAAGATTCCTGTGAAAAAGGGCTTCATATTTCACATTGCCACAGACGCTTAAACACCCTTTTCTTAAAAACGGTATCAAGTTTATGAATGAAAATTGTCGTAAAGGACAAGGTTTCAGTCTTCTTTAATATTCTAAAAGCAATATTTTGAATCTACCATTAGGAAACCGAATAATTGAGAAAACCTAAAAAATAAGTTGGGTGCATTAAATGGCAGGTGGCAAGATGGGGCAAGGCCATAAATCTAGCCCATGCCAACAAAATAGTAAATTTTACTACGACAAAGTCCGAATAGCTGGCTGAGACTATAGGAAATTGAAAACTAATACGGAAAAGTCTGTGCCATTCTGTAGCACCACCAGTTACTTTCTCGTGTTAGTTACTCAAAGTTATGTAATGCTGCGGAAAATCTATTTCGAGATATTAACGGAAGTACTCGTTTTGGGGTCCCCTGATAGATCCCGAAAGGGTGTATGTGTGTTTTGACTTTTTAACGTCCGTTCGTCCGTCCATCTGTCTGTGTCTGCCTGTCTGGGCGTATGTGAACACCACTAGCGCCTAAACTATGTGTAGAATTTTTGCTCAACTGAATAAACCCCTGTCGATCTGGTCTGAGTCGAAGTTCTGCGATTTTTAAAAACATTCATTAATTTTTGGAGATACTTTTTATTAAGCCCCAGGGACATTTTCAACATTTTCTCAAAAATGTCAACCAGGATAGGTGGCTCAGTGCATCAACTGATGTCACTGCAATGCCTCTGACCGAGAGGTGCTAGGTTCGAGTCCCGACGGTGGCAGGATTTTTCAACACTAGCTTGTCAGTTAGATGTAGAATTCAACCGATGTCTGACGGAAAATTCTAGCGACCGGCTGCTCTGATTGGAAGTTTTCCGTAGTTTCTCCGATCAACATCAAACGAATGCCGAAGAAATTCCCTAACAAACGGACCTCGCGCGATATTTCCTTCCTCTTCCTTGTCCTATCTTCACACACACACACACACCAACTTGCACAACACTACCATATATGCTGGGAGACCAGTGGGAGGATTGGAACTTATCCCGGCTGTAGGCCGTGCACTGCTGGTGGGAGATACCTTGTTAAGAAAGAACCCGGCAAGCCGACAGGTAAATCGGTCGGTGATTTAGAGCTTGTCCCGGCTGGGGTGGTGCCCCGCTGGTGGCAGATACCTGGTTGGGAAGCCCCGCTAGTGGACGGAAGGTCAGCGCCGGATCTCGCCATCGGCATAGCGGGCAACATCTCTTCCACCTCACGATGAAATAAACATGCATTGCACTTACGGGACTAATGACCAAAGCAGTTGACGCGCCCAAAATCACTAACAATAAATCAAACATTACTCCAAATACTTTCCTTAAATTAATTGTAAGAATAAAGTAAAATACACTCAAGGTGGCATAGCTCTTATTTTCATTGCTGACTGATTTTGGGAAAATTGCAAAAGTTCGAATTTTTTTTCGGCGTCTTCCTACAACTACAAAATTGAAGATAGAGATTTTCCCTTAAAATTATATTTGTTCTCCATACTTAGTTCTTTCAATAAGGTCATGCACATTTTTTTGAAATTTTTAGTAGTTTTCGCGCAATATTGAGGGCAATTTGTGCAATTTTAAAAATTACAAGAACAAGATTTTCTCAAAATCGACTTCAACTTTTTTCCTTAAACTTTTGGAAAGGATAGTACCTAATGTACTCTGAGATGACATAAACGCCATATTGCTCTATTCCTTTGTTTTTCAAAACTTACAAAAATGTAATTCTTTGACTAGCCTTTCATTTAGTAAATATTTTCTTTAACGGCGATTTGTTCATATTAGGGAACTTTTGCCACCTCAAACGTTAAGTACTATCGATCTTTTGCGCATGCGCAGATGCACCAAAGTGATGCGAAACTTGCACTGCGAATGAGCAGAAGATCGATAGTACGTAACGTTCGAGGGTGCAAAAACTCCCTACTATTACATTTACGAGTACATGTGCTTAACATTATGTCTTAAAAGTTCCTCGACAACTCAGATGTTTTCTGTGAAAATGAACTGAAACTTCCGAATTTGTACAAATGTTCAAACGCCATTTTCTCAAATTGCTTCTTCAAACTTTTCGTACGAATGCTATTTGCATTCTTTAAGTTAACATAAAATTAATTTGGCTGTATTTTTTTGATTTTTCAAAAAATAAATAAATGTATTTTTAAGTGTCTCTCACGCCATTAATATTCACATTTCCAGAAATTTTATACATTATTACATTTGTGAGTAGAAGTGCTTTAAATGTCACCAAATGAAGTTGTTCGAAAACTCGAAAGATTCTTGTGAAAATTCCGAAGCTTCCATTTTCGCATTTACAGTAACGCTTAAACGCCATTTTCTTAAGAGCGGCTCCAAATTTATCAATGAAAATTCCTATATAGGACGAAGTTTTACTCTTCTTTAATATCCTAAACGTAATATTTCGTATCTACCATTAAGAAGCTGAAAAATGAGAAAAGTTCAAAAAATGTATTTTGGGCGGCGATAGATGTCAGCAAGATGTCAGAAGATGGGGAAAGATGGTAAAACTGGCCCAGACCAAAGATATTAGATTACTATGAGATAGTATGTGCAATTTGTCCTAAAGTACGAAAACGTTTTAAAAATTCGATTCGGTTATTTTACTGGAAAAAGGATTAACCAGGTGAATTCTATCAAGGTGACAAACGCCGTTTTGAAATGATAAATCGAATCGTAGGATAAAAGAGCTCTTGCGTTATCTCCGCTTGTTTTTTCCGGTAGTGAAATGGTAATGGAAGATCTTAGAAGTACAATATATCTAAAATACGATGTGAGGAGATGGAATATGGGTGATATTTACGCAATTAGTTCGATTTTTTCTTTTTGAAATCAGCACCAAAGCGGGATCGGTGTTTTGAGTGATATCTCAGACATTCTTATGATGGTATTCGAAGGAAGATGGAATATGTGAATAAGGTAATAGTTTTATACTACTATTAAAGATGATACGAGACCGTTTACCCCTATTACAGCATCACTAGTTTCATATGTGGGGAAAAAATATCTTGAGATGCGAAGTGACGGAAGCATCAACGAAGTGACGGGGTGTCTGGCTTGCTGCCCCCGAAAGTTCAGCCTTCTTGCCCGTCGCCGCGCCGCGGCGGCCGCCGCCCGGCTCGCCCGTGCCGGCTTGACCGCGCCGCCGGCCAACAATGTCCCGGCGGCGTGGAAGGGGAAGGAGGAGTGGGGTGAGGTGTTTTTCGCAATTTCACTTACCGTCGCTCCTATTTATCCGATTTGCATGTTTGACACGGCGTTGGATTCTGGAAGCGTGTCGCCATCGCGCTATAAGCCCACATTTTTGAAATTGTTCCCGGAAGTACGAGAAAAATTTTAAAAATCGAGTTTCTGCTAGTTTTTTTGGAAAAAGGGCTTCGTAGCGTAAATTCTATTATAAACAGGAGTCAAATGCCGTTTACAGATCGAAAATCGGACCATTTGTTCAGACGTTATCGGTAAAGTAAATTCCTGCTGATGGTGCTGCGATCTATTGAATTTTCCTACAAGTTTTTTTCGGTACATTTAGCCTTAAGACGGTTTGCTTAGCCATAATATGGGATCCACTCCTGGTTGGATTACCGCTATTGTACATGGCATGCATTCCGTCATGGAGATTGAACGTAACCTTGACTGGGTGGGAAACAATCTGAGCTGCGAAATGCCAGTGCACGTCGCATTTTCCATCGATCTGAATGGCAGGTGGCCTCCCTCTGGACTGTGTGCTAGGGCGTCGTTCGGCAGGGAAGGTCACAATGCCCAACTGTCGGTTGAGGAGGGACACGCCTACAAGGCTCACAGGGCTGGGTGGGTAGGTTAAGTGCTAAGGAAGTGCTCCAATTCGATTATGTGTTCAAACGGACTTTCAAATTTGTTTGCAACGTTCCGGTAAATACTTATTTGCAATGTAAAATATTCAAAATACACGAAGAAGAATTGGAATACGACTTCCTAACTGAAGGAAAACTGAAGGTTTGCCCATCGTTCAGTCGTCCTTCAGTGGGAAACATCTTAGTTGGCGGACAGCACATTTAAAACAGGGTGGGATTTTTTGAAATTGCCATAAAGCTTTTTTCAACTTCTTAATTAAATATAAACAAATTTAGTTTTTCCTGACAGGATAATAAGTCCGCGTGAAACGTGGCAAAATAAACTTGAGTCCACGTGTATACGTGGCAAAAATACGTAAATTTAAAAGGAATGTAAATCACTCTTTTTTATGGGAAACTGTTATTGAACCTCCTAATGAATACTCTTAATAAACCTACCAAATAAGTCAATATAATCTATATGTATGTACTAATTCTGCTTTCTTTCAGCTCTAATTCTGCTTTCTTTCAGCTCTAATTCTGCTTTCTTTCAGCTCTAATTCTGCTTTCTTTCAGCACCAATATTTTATTCACATTTCAGCTTGGTTGAATTTCCAATATCAGTGAAAAAGAACTGTAAGAAATTTGAAAAAATGCAATAAAGTAAAACAGGATTAAATTTACACCACACATTATTTCTTTACTCCTGCGCTAGCAAATAGTTCATCAATACACGACTTACAGAGTAATATTTAACTCTGTAGGAGTATGTATTGATTCTGTGAAGAACAAAGGACTGTGCCCATTTTTTTTTGTTTCAGGTACACTTTAATATCATCGACAGGCGTAAATCTTCCAAGACTATTGAAAGAGTAGGCCTACGTGGAAATCTGTCTTCAGATACGAAAGAAACTGGAATGAAGTTAACTATCTCAGCTTTCAGTTAAATAAAATGTGAAGAAATGTGCGAAGGCAGCAGAATGTATTGTGACTGGTAAAAAGTTGATTATCCATTATTTGGATAATTTTATTTATCAAATCCATCTCCATAAGAGTTTTTCGTGAAGTTGTTGATCCACTGCGTAAATGTTAAAATAGTCAATTTGTTCTGGAGCATGAATATAAATTAATTATGCAGTTTTGCTGATCACCTTTATTTCTAATTGTAGAAAATACCGAAGAAAGAGAGTTTTGTTAGCAATATTAAAAGATCAAATCTAAAAATATTTTAGATGCAGATATTTTTCTATTACGCAGGAGCAAACATTTCTAGTTTTAAAATGTTTCTAAGCAGTATATTTTGATATACACTTTGTTAGTACTTTTATTAATTGTTTAACTATGTACTATGTAACTATGTAAATACGCGTACTTTAACTATGTAAATAAGTATAATTTTTCAAACTTCAATTGAAACCTTATGAAAATACAGAAAATGTAATCATAAGTAGTAGTTTTATTGAAAAATAGGACGTAGTAAACAAATTAAAGTGTGCTTATTTTTTATTTTTTGATTGCAGGTCGTGAGTAACAGCCAGCCACGGTGGCACACGAGAATGACAGTTCTGACTGGTTCTGCATTGCTTTTTCTATCTTCTTAGAGACCTCCATATTTCTGGGTCTTTCTATAGACATCCTTCCAATTCTTTCTCGTCAATTGCTTCTATTTTTGCCATCCATATCAAAATCGTTATCTTTCAACACCTTCTCTCTGATATTCAATTTAAAATAAGTTTTAGTTCTCCTTCCAGCGGAAGTGACTGTACCAATGAGCTTAGTTTTCTAAGTCTTCTGGGTATGTTTTGGGTCTCATTCCTCTACTATATTTATCTTCTTCAGCCTTAATTGAAATTATCCATCTCCCTCTACTGATAGTATTCTCTTCGTCAGTTCAAAGGCCACATTTCTGCTCCATAAATATTTTCCACTCTATCGTGAAATATTTTTGTGGATTTTGTCTTAATGGATTACTCGTACAAGATTATGTAGAGCATTTTCCAGTGATCTATTATCAGCTGTCTTGTGGATAATCCAGAAGTAAAGTTCCGTTAGTTTTGCAATTCATTGTTCAGAAGATTGGTTGTGAATCTCTGAAAATTTCAGAACTTTGAGATGTAATAAAAACGTCAAATATTTCATCTGTCAATCAACTCCAGTTAGATTTTCACAAGTTTACAAATTTTTCAAAATTATTTAAAAATCCCAAAATTACCGATGCAGGTTAACAAGTTTCTGGATTATATAATATTAGTACATTTGATTTTTTAAAAGATTTTTCCTATGTTCCATAATGACGAATAAATGCGTTAGTTCTCTATCAGAATTGTTCATAAAATTCACCCTTTGCTGATATTCTAGGTTATCGAGAAATTGAAATATTGTACCACCCATTTGATCTGTCTGCTTTGAAGAATGGAATTAATCTTAATCTTGACATTCTGTTCAAATGTTCAAGATTTGATGATTTTTTTTAATTTCGTAGTTTTATTGTAGATCTGTGATAATTTGCATTGTGTCGCGAATTTTGAATCTGGCTGATCTTTCATTGTCCCCTTCTAGAGTTGTGCTACAAACGTCTTCCATTTTCTTGAACTACGAGTAATAGGTAAACCAATATTCAGAATGAGTGTTGGATTTATATCTGATATTCTTTAAATGCTTCTCTCAAGACACTTCAGATAATTTCATTGAAATGTTAAACTCTGCTACCGAAGTTTAAAAATAAATAATTACTTCTAAGGTGACTCAACGCTTAGAGAGAAGTCTCTTACCTGCTTCACAGGGGCCGGGGGGAATCGGGTTCGATCCCCGGACAATCTCAAGTGAAATTCGTTCCGACAGAACGAGTTTGCCTGCATCAGAAGGCGGCTCCACACACTCGCTATTCAGCAAACAGCGAGCAACCGCTCGCCGAATCCTGACTAGGGTCGCGTGTCGGTCTTTGGACACGTCAAAGGGAGCGAAAATTCGCCAAACACATCAGCTGATCGGGATCGGGCGAGCAGTAGCCTCGCTGCTCGGCGAATGCCGAATGTGCGGAGCCACCTATAGGGGCAATTCCAACCCCTGTGAAGCGTCCTGGACCCTACCACGGACAAACTCTAGCTGCTGGGTAGCGACACCAGAGCACGTACGCGGAGATGCTCCCTGGTGGTCATCTTCACTACTGACAAGACTTAGACTAGGAATAGTTTATACAAATTATAGTTTAACGGAAAATTACTTGAAAACTACTGGAGCTAAAACAGCACGTACCATCTCGCCTGTATTATCACGCAAAATTACGCGAAAATACTCAAATTTTCGAAGAATTGTACATTAATTTATTTCAAAACCAATCTTTAAGGTAACAGATTTCATTAAGGGAAAAATCTCTATCTGCAATATTTATTTGTTGGAAAACTCCGAAAAAAATCAACTTCCCCATTATTGAAATATCGTTTTTTTAACGAACATGTGATCTGCACCATTTTCGTAAAAGTTTTTAACACCATCCAGAAACAAAATGTAATAAAAACGATAGTGCCATTTTTAAATCTGGAAAATGTCCCAAGAGCTCCATGTAAATTATTCCCCAAAATTAAAATAACGGTTTCAAATTCAAGGGTCCGTGACATCAGTCACATAGTTTAGGGAATATCAATTTTAGAGAAAATCAGCTGAATGGTTTAGCCGCTAGCGTAGTTCACAGACGAAAGACGAACACCTAGACGGACGGACAGAAAGAAGTTATGGCGTCCTACAATTTTTCGGTATCAAGGACCCACAAAACATGTATTCTGGCTACACCACTTATAAAGGAATTTTTCTCAATTTAGGTAACCGATTTATCCATGTTTTCATTAAAAGGGTCCTGTAATAAGGTTTTCTGCCAAAAAATTGCAGTTTTTTCCTCGCAGCACTACATAACTTTCTACTGCGTAGAGAGAAAGTAAAACTACGTACTACGCAAAGTTGTTTGCTTAAAGAGAAACGTTGGTAGGTACAGAAAAGTGATAGAATTAAAAAAATACAAAAATAGAAATAATGGAGCAAAGGCAATTGTGTAAGGAGGCTTCTAACTTTTTCAGAAGCTAATTTAGCTATAAAACGCCTTTAATTTACTTTATTTTAAAATTTAATTATCATGCTGTAATTTCAACACGAATGTGTTTTATCGTTAAAATTCAGGAAGTCCTGCTTCAAAATCATGCATATGGTATTTTTTCAGGATTTTTTATAGTGTCATAAACTTGAGTGAAAGGTAAGGACACGGAAACTTTCCACTCTTATTATTACTAAATAACTACAAAGATTTTCTTAAGTGCATGGAATCATTTAAAATTCTGAAATTAAGGAGTAAATTGCATTGAGAAAAAGGTCTGGAGGCGTAAGAAAAGTTAGTGGAAATTTCAAAATCTCAAATTTTAATCGAAATAGTAAATATACCAATATATAAATGCAATTTTCTTATGCTCGCAAAAAGTTTAAAGAAACCCAAAACGACCATTTTTCAGAAAATTTTGAAAAGACCATGTGGTATTCTTGACCATCGATTTCAAAAATTAAAATATCTTAATGATCCTCAGAACGGCCCAATTTTATCTTGCTTTTGACACTTACAATGTTTTCCAGGCTTCTTGCGACAGTTTCGAATGAACGGACGTATATCCCGATTTTGAGGTACAAAATTGTGTTCATCTTCATGCCATTTGAACCTACCTTAAATCTTTGGAACGGCATTAATCGACATTAGTGTAGGCATGGAGAAAGTTACAGCTCAAAAAAATGTGAACATAGTATTTGCAATCAAAAACGTGAGTTCGTATTGTTGATTCAAATACTTATCATCCCTGTAATTATAATGTATCCGGAAAGTAAAAATAGCAATCCAAATACTTCGAAAGCAAACTAAACTATGTCCAATTTTGGACAGAATGCTACTATGTGCTTTCTACTCTTTTCTTCAATACGAGTTAATAATAATGGGTCCAATAATAGGTTATTGGATATAGTACTCCATAGCACAAGAAAGAGCAGAAAGCACGTAGTAGCATTGAAATGCATGAAAAATATAAAAATTAGACGTAGGGTAGTTTGCTTCTCAGGTACGTGCACACAAAATTATTGAAAATGGAATTGAAGTAAATTTAAAATAAATTGTCCAAATTTAAATGATAAAATTTTAGAACTAACATGCAATTTTCTTTCGAAGAGCAAGTTTCAGTGGAAAAGTGTGCGGGGTCTGCGTTTTTAAGACGGTTCGTTAGTGGTGGCTTTGTGGAAAGAGTAACTGTAAAGGGTGAATAAATTAAAGAATACTGATGTGGGTAGATACCACGAAAAACTCGTGAATTGGGACATTTCAGATTCAAGAGAAGTTTAGTCTCACTTTTTACAAATGGTTTACTCCATTTTTAACTTTCTTTTAAAATGGTTACACTATCTATATTAACTTTCTTTTTGTTTTCAGGAAAAGCTGTTCGTTGAAAACACCCAAATTTTCTGCAATCTCTACCGTAATGCATGTCGGGAAATATGGGCATGCATAAAAATGTCGAATCAAAAATATTTTGTAGCCTGGAATGTGGAAATTTGGAGTAGTTAAAGGATATAGAATATTGTAGCTACTTTTTCAATAGCTGGAGCAGTGGTAGTGGTATGTTGTAGTCGTAGTGGGTAATATAATGTATTACGTAGCGCATGTAAAAGTACGTAGCACCAAAATAAACCTGCGAAGTGTATATCGTGAAACGTTAAACTTTTTTCAGTAAAACTCAAAATGAGAAAATGTAAATTCGTAACACCAAAAAAAAGGAATATTCCCTTATTATGAAAATAATATTTAAAACGAGGCTACTGAATGCAAGGATGCAATACTTTGTTAAATTAAGACTAATTATTGTTCATTATTATAAGACTATTAATTAGTATAAGAATATTTGTTAAATGACTATAAGACTAATATAGGACTAGTATGTTGTAGTTTCATAAGACACTGTATCATGTGGTAAAAAAGCACTTCACCTCTAATTTTTAACCTGGAACTGAAGGAAGAAGGGCTGCACAAACTACGCAAGGCATCTGGAGAGCAGAGAGGGGTTTTCGTCGACTGCAACAGCGTTCTCGCAAACCTGCAGTACGGCCTCCTATCATCGTGTATTATCTAGGCTATCCGGAATAAGCCGCTCTGTCGTGGTGGATGACGTTTCGTCCAACATGTTGTGGCCTTCCTGAGAGCATACTACTGAGGACGCAGTACGCTCTGCTGAGGACACAGTACGCTTTGAGGAAGAGCACAACATTTTGGCCGAGCGTCAGCCACCACGACAGAAGCGGTTCATCCCGGATAGACTAGATAATACGAACTCTGGCCGCTGAAGCCTACGCAATCATATCCCTGCATCGTGACGGCGATGCGCTCTGAAACCTATCCTAGCGCAACCTCTAGTCGAGAAGGAGTAGATCAGTGGAAGTGTTCCTGTGTTTGGTGATCCACGACCCTTCAACACTCTCCTTGTTAAAGAAACACGGATCAGTGACCTCGATGAGATGGTCAGTACTCTAGAACTAATGTAAATTAAAAAGACGTGTTAAAAATGAAATTAGAAATCGTACAGAAAAACTTCACTAGTATCTGATGGTTCTATGAAAGAGATAAGCTTACTTTAAACTTGTCTCAACATCAACTATTCGTCACATATAAATCTTATTTTTCTTCCTAGAACCATCACGAAACTCTCCCTTCTTGACTTCAATAATTGTGGAACATTCTCACGTGGTCCATAGGCATGTGATCTACTCGTGCTTACTTTTTATAAACTAATGCAAACCCAACGGAATACATGATGATAAATTTAAAATTGTTGACAGCACTTCATGCCGATCAGCCACTTCTTGTCGATCAGCCAATGTCACAAAAAAGGGAAATTTTGGAGATCTTTTCCCTTAAAAAAACTCGGGACAGGGACTCAAAATAAGGGTCTGTCCCGGCTAATTCGGTCTGGTTACCTTAAGTTAATAAGTATTTTGGCTTAGTTTACGAAAATGGAACGGATATCAAAAACAAACATAAGTGGTGTTCCAGAATTACTATTCGAATAAATAACAATATTGATATGAGTATTAAAGTCCTTAAGCATGTTAACGTAACTTGCTTTAAAACATTGTTATTTAGTTATCATTTAAAATGAAAATCATTGACCTCTAATTTCTGTTTCAGGACTTTATCGCAAGAGCTTGGAGTCATGCTATGAAGATGTGCTAAGGAAATAGTCAAATAGATTAGATATTTATAGAATTTGTAAGAAGCAGCTATTTGTTTAAAAGTTAATTGCAGGTTTCAAGATACCAAACTAATTTTGTTCATTTTAATATGAATGTTCTGAGGAACTGGAAATAATTGAAATATTTATCATTTTAAGAATTTTACGAATATTCGTTATGTTAGACATACAAACTTGTGTAACAGAGAAACGTAGAAGAGTTAAGAAATTCGCAACTACTCTATACTAATATTTATTGCATCTGGTGCATCAGTTTCCTTTTTGTATGTAAGGGGAAGGTTTCATATTGCAAAACTAGTAACTTTTGATTATTTCGAAAGAATTGTACTTCAGTGTCTGAGCACTTGTAATAATTTGTCAGTTTGAATTATTTAATGTTCAATAATTGTTGTAAAATAGTTAATTATGATTGTATGTACTACTGATTTTTTTGTATTAAGATCTCGAATAAGAAAAATCTGCGATCTGTTGTACCTGTACATATTTATTCCTGATCTCTGGAAAGAATTCAAAATTCCGATTTCCTAAGGTAAAACAATGTTCCAGTCCCCAAATGAAATAAAATAGTCTTTTTTTTCTGAATCGTGGAACCATTTATCTCATTCATCCCTTAAAGCGTTGTTTAAAATTGCCATATTGTGTACATCCAGATCCTTCAGATTACTTCAGTCCCATTACTCCATTCCATCAGACTTGAATTTCAATCATTCAGATTTCAATTAAAGTATAAGAAACATTGGCAATAGCCCTCCCTGTATATTCAAAATTATGTAATTCTGATTTTAAAATGTAAACAGCTAAAGAAATAAAAAAAATTATAGTAAATACATTCAAAAATGAGAGTGCCATACATATGCTATACAGAAACATAAGTTTGTAAATAAGACTTCTTAAATTCGCACCTTTAATATTTGCCTCACAGATTTTGAAATGTAGTTGTGTAATCAACTGTATTATTAGAGCTAATGAGTATCTTCTTCAATCAATGCTAATCTTGGTCAACAAATTTCATTCTCGTGTTCCGGTTGAAAATAAGTTTTAAAAAAATAAAAATAGTTGGAACAAATAGTTCGATTTACAAATGTGCTTATTTTTAGCGGTATCACTTAGCCGCATATTTAGTGGGGAATTTCAATATTTCACGATTTAGAGTGCATTGAGACCTCGACCCATCAGTTCCTACGGCGGCGATGTGATGGAGAATTTCAAGAAAGACATTACTTGAATATCAAATCTGGTTTGAAATGTAATCCTATCGCTCGCGTTGATCGGTTTCGAAGTTTGGAAATATCCAAATGTTCAATGGAGAACTAGCCTACTGAAATTCGTTTCGGACAGTAGCTAAGGTCCGCTCGCTCTAACTTTACTCAGCACGTAAACAAATGCACATGGTCGTCACTTGTTCTCATTGGGTGAACGACACCACACTCCCCTTCCGGGCGTCGTGCGCTATGGGAGTTAGGTCCCTTTCAAAATAGATTTATTTTCTGATTACACAAACAGTCGAAATAATTTTCTCCTTTGCCTTGATGTAAAATCAGACACCGAGCGTGACCTTAACTGTCAACCTTCAGCTGCTAACGAACCTCTTTGTGAAAAGGTTCGTTTGCCAGGCCGTCGGCGCCGCTCCTGCCAAATTTTATCAGTAGTAGTTCCGTTCTCGAATGAGAAAGTTCTAAGAGATTGCTGTATTTTTGTTTGGTTAGTGACAGGTGTTTTTTCTCATTCCGTCGATTTTTGTTTCCACATCGAACACTAAGTGAAGCAGTTCCTGGAATAATCCGGTTTGAAACATTTGCAGGGAAAATCCCTCAGAAGTGGTGAGAAGGTTGTATTGATGGGTTTGAATAATTATCAGCTAAAATTCGTCAATGACTTTGTGGCAGGTGGAATAAATTACCGCTGAATTGCAGGTGTTGGTGTCAGAAGTATTTGAAAACTGAATTAAGTCATTGGAAAGGTTCTTCACGCAAGAAGAGATGTAGAGCAAAAGAGGTGGAGGGCGAGTGCGATGTATTTGTTAATCAATCATTCGTATTCATGTGCACATTTTTTCGTAGAAACGACTTTCCAACATATAATAAAATTCTTGATGTGGTAAATGAAGATTCAGGATTGCCAAATTTTAAAATAACATCACCGTACGTTCTATTGAAATTCGTGCTTCGGGCGGGATTTCACTGCTACCTTGCAAGAACACACGTAAATGTAAGTTCTGTGATATTTAGGCAAAATACCTGCATATTTTGAGTGGTATTTTGGGCGTATTAAAGAGTTAGTAGGCGTATTAAAGTACTAGTGAAAATAATATGCTATGACAGTTCTGGCTGTGACACAGGCCGGTAATTGAGTATAGTCGTGGCGCGAATGGCGTAGCCAATCACGAACTACAGAGCGGAGGGATACACTCAAAGTTTGTTTACATGCGGAGTGAAGTTACAGCGAACGGACCTTAGTCAATGAGTTTAACAGCATGTAGCGAAAAAAATATTTTAAGCGCTTACCCTTTTCTACTTTTGAAGCACTCAGCACAAACGGACTAACCCATATATTTTGCGAATTTCAGTCATTGGCATTAACTTATACGATATTTATGCAATGAACGTTGATCTGTTTATCTGAATGTTTGTTTTTTAGCAACGTTAAGTCAACGTTGTTGTACTCAATCGCCGATAGATACCACTGACAACACTCACCGTGCTGGATACTCAGATTGTCATGAAATTTCTCCAGCTGATAGAACACCATGCAAAACCTATATATACAAATTTTGAAGTTCTATGGAATATAAGAAATAAGGTTTTAGTGGAATTTTGTATCACGACCTTCTCGACCTCCGCGCTACCCACAGCCGCGGAACCGTTGTTTCGGCAGCGCCAGGAACGTTACGCAGCGTCTATCAACCGATGGCAGATTTCCAAGATCGTTCGTTCAAGAACGATGGCAAAGGCCATCGCTGGTGGCTTGTTAGTTCTTTGGACACAGTGACACACGTTATGATGAGATTGTTAGTAAGCGCACGAACATTTTTTATCATTATTGTAAACGTTTTATGGGTAACCCATAAGTGAAATGTATTTATTATTTTTATTTAATTATTATTTACTTTTTATTCACTGTATGTGTGTTATTTATTTTTATTTATTTACTGATTTGTTGAGCATTTATTTATTTACGTACGTTTTTATTATTTAATAAGTATTGTCTGATTAATTAAACCACATTGTACGTACTTAAATCCTTTAATAATGTCAGTATGCATTTAATAGTTGCATTCAAATTGCTCGTGCATATGTTCTTGTCGTTCAGACTGTGTAATTTAAGCACCGGCTTTTGACACCCCGCCTGCCCTCCGAGGCAACTGAGACCCTTCCGACAGAGAAGACCGGAAGTGGCGGCGCGGCGTTTGAGTCACGGCCGACCAGAGCCGAGCAGTGATTTCCGCTTTTCCACAGGCGGTCAGTATATATTCAATACTAATTGTCGCAAAAAACACTTCTTGCAATGCTTAGTAGCACGTAAAACATTGTATGTAGTGGTTTTGATAGATGCTGAACAAGCTGCTAAAAATGCATATTAATCCGAGTGTGCAGCACGGTGAGTGTTGCGTGAGAGAGCAAGAATGGACTATGCGTCATAATCTGTTTGTGCTCTGTGCTCTCCGTCCACTTTCACTTCGCGTGACACCGGCGAACGAAGTATTTGTGTATTCTGCGTACAACAACATATTCGAGCAGTAACTGCGTGGAAGAGTATTTCAGTTTTTCAGTTTGGAAGCAATTCGAAATATGCAAAATGATACGTACTTGTTTCCGTGGAATGAATCCATTGCGTCCAAATGGCAACAAGAAATTGGTTCTTGTTTGCTGTTTCAAACGCAATTTTGTCAGGTCTGAAAAACTAATTGTCTGATCAGTGTGGAGGACAGAATAGATACGTAAAAGTTGCTGTGCAATGCCAACACATTGTAAGCCACTCAGAGTTATCTGTAAAGGAAATAGAACGTACATTTTTAGTTGGTGGACACTCGTACCTGTTCTGTGATAAGATTTTTGTTCGAGTTAAGAGAATAAAAAAGTATTTTCCTAATATTTTACTTCCTGCGCACTGGATCGATGTAATAGTGAGTTCCAAAACTGGGAATTCATTCAAGGTAATCAATGTGAGTGCGGAATGTTTCTTTTCAACAAAACAATTCCAAAGAAAGCCGGCCCGGCGTTCGAGATCGCTAAAGCAGAAGTGCCGTAGCGATGTCGGACCGAAGGGTCGCGGGTTCGAGTTCCGCCTCGGGCATGGTTGTATGTGTTCTGCCTTTCTCCCCCTATCATCACCTTATCGTTTCATCCTCCATATTATAACGTTAAAATCCAATAGTGGTCACTACTGACCTAGAAGTTGATGCAACCTTAAATAACAAAAAAATTCGAAAGAAACATTAAATGCAAAAAGTGTAACACAATAGGTTTGTCGCCTAAAATTCATAGAAGGTAAAACTGTTCAGACCATTCAACATTATAGAATGAACTTAACTTATTCAGTGAAAGGTACAGACATGTAAATGAGTTCTGATTAGATTTTAATTATTTTCGTTAAAAACAATAGAAACGGTGTGACATATGGAGAAGAAATTCTTTTAAAAACCGGCAAATGTTGTTAGTGCTGCTCAGGGCATCAACTGATGTCCCTGCAGTGCCTCTGACCAGAAGGTTCTAAGGTTCGAGACCCGACGGTGACAGAATTTTCTACTAGGTCGAATTCAGTCGCTGTCTGGAGGAGAATTATAGCAGCCGGCCGCTCTGATCGGTAGAGTTCCGTAGTTTCTCTTATCAACATCAGGCGAATGTCGGAGCAGTACCTTAACAAACGTGTCACGGACAACGCGCGATCTTCCGTCCGTTTCCCTTGTCCTGTCCTCACCCTTTCCACACACACACACACACACACACACACACTACACTACCAAACATGTCGGGAGACCCGTCGGAAGCTTAGAGCTTGTCCCGGCTGGAACTATGCTCCGTTTGTGGGAGATACCTGGTAGGGGAAAATCCCCACGATCTAAAGAGGAGGAATCACTGCCACCTCCTGCGATAAAAGCATGCACTATTCTTACGGCACTAATATCCTGATCAGTTGACACATCCAGAATCATTAACCAATCAATCAATTGTTTCAAAGTCATAACACGGATGAGATAATCATCGTAGTGGCGGTTAACCCTTTCAGCCCCAAAACGTGTTCCCGTAAGTTTGTGTTATTTTATCTTTTGCTCTTTGTCACTGGGGTTATATTAAGCATTTATTTGACATTTTGAAAAAATTTCCCCAAAAATTTTGAGTTTTACCACATGTTGCTTGAGAGCTACATTGGGGTTGAGTGGTGTCCAAATGATTTTTTTGGTATCTCAAAAGAAGTATCATTAATTAATCTTTATTTTGTGAAGTTTTACTCTTTATTTTGCCCTAATTATTTAAATACAATTTTACTTGTTATGGAACATAAAAAAACAATTTTTCAGTGGAGTCATACATAAATTCATATTGCACTTCATGCACACAACTTGAGCAAATCCATTTGGGCAATATTTACATCTACCCTTCTTAGAAAACTGAGGCCAATGTTGATATCCGTCATACCGAACATCGTTTACTGGACGTGCAGAAAATACCTTTCTGCGTGGAGAATTTTCATTAGGTGTCTTGGAACGACGTTTTCTGTCTTTGCCTTGCCCAGATTTATTGAGTGCAGCAGCAATGGATGCCTGAAATTTTGCCAGAGAATAATTACATTTCTCTTCTTTTTGCTCTTGATGCCTACGGTACAGCAACCAGGCATTCACAACAGACACATTTATACACCAATAGATTATTCTTGTGTACCATTTTATTGATCTTAGATCTATTCTGTACAACTCTAACAACATATCTGCCAAATCTACCCCACCCATAAATGTATTGTATTCTTTGACAATATTGGGGCATATAATGTCTACTGATTTCTTTTCAGCTGAACTCCACCTTTTACATTTCCCTTATGGTTTAATAGCTGTGTAAGTTGATATAAAGTTCACCGCTCTTCTGTCATACCATCTTACAAGAGCAACGTTACAATCTTTTTCCACACGCCAGTCATAGCTTCCTCTTCCAGTGTTTTTCAGTTCAGTTTCTGACATTAGAGGACATTTATCCATCCTATCATTGCGTATTGTGCTCAGACACAATAATCCTCTTTCTTGTAGAGCAACATCAAGTTGCAATGAGGCAAACCAATTGTCAAAATAGATTTTGAAATTTTTATTTTCAGGTAGTTCATTTGTGAGAGCAACAACAATGTCTCCTGAAAACCCTAGTCCAACATCCTGACAAGTTCCTTTTCCAGAATACAACTCAAAATCATACATCATGCCAGACTGTCCTGCCCTCATAAACACTTTGAAACCCCACATATGGGGTTTGTTTTTTATGTATTGCTTTATGTTGCTTCTTCCTTTGAAAGGAATAATCTGCTCGTCTACAGCATGTCTCTCTTCTGGTGGAACTTCTTGCATGTTTGTGCGCAATGACTTGAGTAAAGGCTTCACTTTGAACAATTTATCGTGCTCAGGATGGCCTGAAGGGTTTTGATCATCATTATTTGCAACATGTAGATATCGTCTCAATTGCTCAAATCTATTTCTACTCATGATATCTGCAATTGAAGCAAATCGTGTTTCTGAAGCCCAATACATTTTTATGCAGGGCATTTTGACTAGGCTCATTAGCAACAATACTCCGATAAATTGCTCCATCTCAGCAGGCGAAGAGTTCTATACAACTGCATCCTTTTGATGGGCATATAAAGTTGATTGTTCACGTAACATTTCAAATAAATCCTTGGACCAAAACATAGTAAAATACTCATAAGGTGTATACTCTTCTAGTGGTGGAGGTGGCAAAGAATATTTCCAAGTTGTATCTACAGAAGAAAAATTAATTTTTCTAAATGTGTAATTTTTCTTCTGTCTTCTAACTACACATAGAGAATGTGGTGTTGACGATTCCTCAACTTCACGAGATCCTAAATTATCTTCATTTTCTTCCTGTCAAGAAAGTTACACCATTAATTATTTGAAAAAAATCTATCGTCAATTTATAAACAAATAACAACAAAAAATTACCAAATGTTCACTTTCATATTCATTCTCCATAAGCATGTTATTTATTCTAAAGGTTTCATCGTCAAAATCATCAAAATCTGACAAATCATTAACTTCAGATATGTTTCCATCAGATAATTCTTCAAGAATATTAATGATATCTTGTTCGTTTCGTAAACGTCTGTCCATATTTTCTACAAACAAGAAAAAGTTTCGTTAGGATAACTAACTTAGGCTTACACCCAGTAACTCCCAATGTTATTTACAAGCAACATTAATTTAATTTACATATCAGTATTAGTAAAGTTGAAGAATAAAGCTTTTAGTAATGCTAGACAGTTATAATAGAGTATGTTCTTTCAATATAAATAAATATATTTAGTTTACTCACTGGTTTTGCTTCACAAACTAAAAAACAAATAACTCGCGCAGCAATCGGCGGTGAGCGGGAGCACATACATGTGTTTCTTCGGTCACGGTCTTCTAGATACATGATGCAAATGCAGTAAATCAGTGGTTTATGAGAAAGCTAACCTGTATAATCCAAGGGGCAGTGAGATTGACCCGCGGAATCCAAATATACGTCGGTAAAATGCGCAAGAAAAACGTGTAGCTCTGAAGCAACGCTGGTAGCGAAAGGGTTAAGTCGAAGTTGCGCCCACCGCAGCGCGACGTCACCGCTACATACGCGCTTTTGTAACTCCAATCCTGATGATGGAAATACAGAATTTCCGAAACGTTGGCAAATCGAAGTGTTTCACTGTTAATTGACTAATCCCGTGAACTACGACCCTTAGTTAACTGAATGTGGAAAGTTAGATTTTGTACGTCTTCCCAGCCACCAGGAGGAATCTCCTGCCGCGAGACGCGCGAAGATAGAAACATGCACTACACTTACGAGTCTAATGGCCTTAGAACTTGACTCGCCTTGAATCACTAATCAATCGATCAATCAATTCTTCCAAAGTCATAACAAAGATAAGTGTATTATTTGGAGTGTAAGTAGATGTGAAAAGTCAGGAAGTGTAATTTGCTCTTTAATTTTTCTTTGTAACTTCAAGAATGTCTTGAAGTGTTTTGAAAAGAGTTCAGCATTCGTTTTGTGTAATTTGCTAATCATGTTGCCTTTCAAAGTAAATTTGCTAGTCAGTAAACGTTTTCCCACTTCATTGTAAGAGTTTTGAAAATTGTTAAAAGTTTTTCCTTTCTTAACATAGATGAGAGAACATGATCAAAATGTCAACTGAATAAAGAAAGTAAGACTTTCTGTGTCTTCCCAGCCACGAGGAGGAATCTCGTACCCCGAGACGCGGGGCGATAAAACATTTACTACACTTACGGGACGAATGACCTTAGAACTTGACTCGCCCAAAATGTTAACTGAATGAAGAAAGTAAGATTTTTGTCTGTCTTCCCAGCCACCAGAAAGAATCTCGAAACCCCAGATGCGCGGCGATAGAAACATGCACTACGTTTACGGGACGAAGGCCTTAGAACTTGACGCGCCTACAATCACTAATCAATTAAGCAATTCTTTCAAAAGTCATAATATAGATGAGAGAACAAGAAGTAAATGTCAACTGAATGAAGAAAGTAAGATTTTGTCTGTCTTCCCAGCCACCAGGAGGAATCTCGTACCCCGAGACGCGGGGCGATAAAACATGCACTACACTTACGGGACGAATGGCCTTAGAACTTGACGCGCCTTCAATCACTAATCAATCAATCAATTCTTTCAAAAGTCATAATAACAAGACGTAAGAACATAAGATAGATATAAGAACGTACGTAAGAACATAAGATACGGACGTAAGAACATAAGATAGATAAGATAAGACATAAGAACAAGACGTAAATGTCAACTGACTGAAGAAAGTAAGATTTCGTGTGTCTTCCCAGCCACCAGGAGGGAAGACCTCTCCTGCCGCGGGCGGCGTGTCTGGGGAGGCGCGCGCCCCCACTCCTCTCCCATAAGCGCGCGCGCGTCGCGCCGCCAGCAGCCGTTCGCCTCATTCGCCGTAAAGCGCCGCCGATTTACGACGCTTCGCCGTGCGCCGCGCGCGCCCCTCGCGGGCACTGGAGGAAGCGCAATAAATGCAGCCGCCCCCGTCGAAGCCAACGCCGAGGTGCTCCCGGCGACGTTTACGGCAGGCGACAGCGCGTGGCGGATGCGGTTGGGGGCGGCCGGGGGGCGGGGAGGGAGGAAACGGACATGTTGAACTGATAAGGCGGCGGCGCTACTTGAGAGGACTCTGTAACAAAAACTAAAACATTGCTGTCAAAATCTTCTACTAGTGGCTTGATTGATCGATTCATTTGTGTTTCCAGGCGCGTCAACTACTTAGGTCATTAGTCCCGTAAGTGTAGTGCGTGTTTTTCTCTCGGGAGGTGGCGATCTTTTCCCCGCTGGATGGCGAGATCTGGCGCCGACCTACCGTCGACTAGCGGGGTTTTCCCCTCAACCAGGTTTCTCCCACCAGCGGGGACACCGCCCCAGCCGGGACAAGCTGTAAGCTCCCGACCGGTCTCCCGGCACGTGTGGTAGTGTTGTGCATGTTGGTGTAAGTGTGTGCCTAAGACGAGAGGATAGGACAAGGAAGAGGAAGGAAAGATCGCGCGTGGTCCATGGCCCGTTTGTTAGGGTATTGCTCCGGCATTCGCCTGGTGTTGATCGGAGAAACCACGGAAAACTACCGATCAGAGCAGCCGGCCGCTAGAATTCTCCAGACAGCGACTGAATTCGACCTAGCTGACAAGCTAGTGTTGAAAATCCTGCCGCCGTCGGGACTCGAACCTAGGACCTCCCGGTCAGAGGAACTGCGGTGACATCAGGTTGATGCACTGAGCCATCTCTCCCGGTACTGGTGGCAGTGGCACGCTTCGTGGCACCGTAGCATGCCGCGAACTTCTCTGGGAAATTAGCGTCGGGAAAGGAAACTATTAGAAGTAACCCCGCCGTTTTACAATAGTGATGGCGTTGTCTCTGGTGGCGGGGTGATGAATTGCATGGAGGGGCGATTTCATCGTGCCACACGTGCCATGGACTCCCACTCGTGGCATCGACCTTGACAACACTGATCTAAAACAACCGTTGCCTTAGTAGCGTCTCTGATCGGTCGGTTCTGCAGTACCGGCAGCGTACAAGCGAGTCACACAGGTCGATGTCTTGTTGACACCCATTACTATAATGCGGTTTTTCTAACTCTGCCTCTCGGGGTCCGTCTTCACGATGGAATATCACAGGGTTTTTCGCGTCATTCTCGGTCGTGCCGCTAGAAGTTGCATGATCGCAAGCGTCGCTTGATACGGTCGCAATCATGCGATATCTAGCGGCACGACTGAAAAAGATGATAAATTCCATGACATATTACATCGTGAATACAGGCCTTGAGAGGCCAAGTTAGGAAAATTGCAGTATATGCACATGGTTCCATCTACACCAAAGATTAATTAAATCTCAAAACATTCTTACTGATAGGCGATCACGTCTTGATATCATGTTCATAACCACAGCCGAACCTTATCCCCTCCACGACTGCGTGTGAGTCAGATAAGCGGCAACGCTACACCCTGTCTGTCAGAGAGCAAACACTTAATCTGATTGATTCACAGCAGGTCACATGACGTACCACAGCACGACAGAAGTGAGTAAGGGACAAGAGCAAGCTTGCTAATCCCTTGCAAGGGATGATTTGGCGCGGTCTATGGCCAATATGTTAGGAAATTGCTCCGACATTCACCTGGTATTGAAGGGAGAAACTACGGAAAACTTTTGATCAGAGCCAACGCCAACGCTTCTCCAGAAACCAGCGGCTGAATTCGACCAAGCTATACTGCGATTTTTCTAACTTTGCCCCTGAAGGCCCGTCTTCACGATGGAATATGTCACGGTATTTCGCGACGTTCTAAGTTATGCCGCCAGATATCGCATGATCGCGACCGTATCAAGCAGTGCTTGCGATCATGCGACTTCTACCGGCCTGACGGAGAAAGACGCGAACTGCCGTGTGATATTCCATCGTGGCCATAGGGGCTTGAGAGGCAGAGTTAGAAAAATCACAGTACACGTAGCTAATGAGAAAATCCTTCACCGCGAGATCTTAAACCTTAGGGCCTCCTGCCAGAGTGTAACGTGCACTCTGCCAACAATTTTTTTCTTTTTGCATCTACAGTTACAATTACTGTTGCTACTTATTTGTTTAAAGGAGCAACACTTCAATCCTCATTTTCTTAGCTTTTATTTAAATTTCTTGTACAATGTACTTCAATATATTGTACCTTCTCACTTTGTACAATTAGAATTTACAAATTGTTATAGAGGAAGTTGACGTTCAATTCTCTCTTTATATTCCTCTATATCATCAATCTATTGGTTGCTAACCAAAGTTTTTTTCTAACATGCTAGGTACATCACTAGGTTTCTTGTTTACCAATAACAATGTAAAAATATAAACAAACATTGCGGATGTACGAAACGTTACACAGACACTGCAGCGATAGGAGAGAGTAAGGAGAGGAAACACTAGAGGGCGACGAGAGCAGACAGTCTCCTCCCGGGCGCTGCCATGGCTGCCACGTGCCCTGGTCCTCGTGTTGGCTGATGATCCGTCGAGACACACGCCATGCGTCGGCGCCCCGCCGGTCCTCCACGTCCGTCTTATTTAGTATTCAGGTAAGGGAGAAATTTCCCTCTAAATACAAGTACAGTGGAACGTCGATCACTCGAACGTCAAACATCCGGAACGCCAAATATCCGAACTCTTATTTTCTATCAATATTTTTTTTAAAATTAAGTACCGTACACTATACGAATTTATTTTCTTTTGTAATACTTGATATTGAGAATGATCCCCGATATGATTGAGAGTGATAAAATATTAACGAGATACTGTACTGTTGTCAGTCATCTGACTTCAGTGAACTTTGGCAAATCCTAAAAAAATGTTAAAGAACTCGTTTATTATTAGAAGAAAAACGATTTCCATGAACTTTACGTGCAAGAGAACTAACGGTACATTGTCAGAAAAAGCGATCGTAAATGCTTAACAGATGTCACACACTCGTAATGTTCATTGTTGGCAGAAAACCCACAGCCTTTTAGTGCAATGATAGTCTACATGTTCTGTTATCCGAATTTTCGAATATCCGAACTATACCTGGTCCCAATTAGTTCGGATAATCGTCGTCCCACTATAGATGATTTTTGGAGGAATGGAAATATAGAGGCAACGGTATGATTTTTGAAACGGTTGGTCGAGTTTTCTAATGGTGAGGTGTGTCTCCAGTCGCCAAAGCTAACGCAACAATTTTCTCGTTCAAAGGATCAAACAATAAATAGAAAATACGAAATTGTGAAAAGAATCTTTACAGGAGAAAAAAATTCATATGAGGTTGAACTAGACAATACAACGGAAGTTTGTAAAACGTCTTTAAGTATCTTTTATGAACTACATCTGTATAACCTCGAATTATTTCCTTGTTCCCGTAAACTTAATAACACAAATACTGTTATCTAGCGAAATATTTTTTTATACTTTCTTACGAATTATATTTGTCTGATAAAACGGTTTACGTATGTAAAAATGCTTCAAATTATTTGCGTCATTTTTGATAACCATCTTATTAAAATAACGAAATGGGTTTTCGTGAGATACTTAACACGATATTTAGTTATTTTATTGAACTTTAAATTTTCATACATACAAATACCTATCTTCGTACCTAAACCTAGTTGAAATACAACGTTGAAAGTAAAGAGTTACCCAAATCATTCATGCAATTTAGGTCTCTTGATCCTATAGCTTGTCAAGCATTTTTATTTGTGAATAACATTTTATTCGTTCTCTTACATAAAATTTTACAATTCATCAACTACAGCAGCAGAAAAATCTCAACAGTTACAGTTTTTTGTTTCCCAAAATGTTTATTGAATATCATTTTACCTAACACTTTAAAATCAACTCCTGATTTCAAATCATTAGAAACATCGTTTTCCTAATAATTATACGTCGAGACTAGTAATGAGAAACTAATTCCTAATACCCTGTGAATGGCTTTGTGACACATTTGGATAGCAAAATGGGAAGTAAGTTTGCTGCTCTGATATTTGGGCACCGTTAGAGGTCGGCCTCCCCTCATTTCGTCCTCCTTCTCCCCCCACCGTCCTCTTGTTCTCTCTCCCCTCCTGCCACCTCCCACTTCCCCTATATATATATATATATATATATATATATATATATATATATATCCTCCTTCTCCTCCTCTGTCTTCTGCTTCTCGCCCACCCCACCTTCCTCCACCCAATTTTCTGCAATTCACTTCTCTCATCTTCTCCACCCCCTCACATCTGTTTTAATATTCTCCTCTTACGGAAATTAATTTTCAGTTTCATCATTCCTCCTCCTTTTCCTCCTCCTCTTGCATACTCTTCTCCTTCCATCTGCTCTCTCCTCCTCTCCTTGTTCTTATCTTCTCTTTCTATACCTCCTGAACGCCCTCCTCACTCTTATTCCCAACTTCTCTTTCCCGCTCCCTCTTCTTCCTCTTTTCTCCCCCCTCCCTTCCCCCATCCTGTCCTGCTTCTCCTCTTTCATGCTTCCCCTTTTCTCCATCTTTCCTTCCTCCTCCTCCCTGTCATCTCTCCTGCTCCCTGTTCTTCCCCTTTCCTCCTTCTTCCCTTCCTCCCATCCCGTTCTGCCTGTCCCCTTTCCTGCTCCCTCTTCTTCCCCTTTCCTCCTCCTTCCCTTCCTCCCTTCCTTTCCTGCCTGTCCTCTTTCCTGCTCCCTCTTCTTTCCCTTTCCTCCTCCTTCCCTTCCTCCCATCCCGTTCTGCCTGTCATGGTGCCTGGGGCGCGAGAGCAAAGCTGTCGTGCTCTATTAGTGCGCAATTATGAAGTTGCAGCGGCGGGGGCCGGCAGCCGGGAGGCAACTTGCGAACAAGACACCCCTTCTCCCCTCCGCCCCCATCCCTCGCCGAGGCCTCCGGCTGCCGAAGGGCGCGCGGCCAAAGGGCTTTCGCAAAGACGTCGCTCAATCTCCACCCGCGAAATGTTATTAGAACTTCGTATTCCGTAAGGGAGCGTTCAGAAACCTGCGCCCCGACTGCAGACTGGTGCTGTATGGCGACGCGACTGTTGAACGGGCGAGGACATAGGGCTGAATTCAATATTTCACTGACCCGTGAAAAGTAGCCCTATGATTTCAAATAGACCCTTCACAATTATATTTTTTTGTAGGACAGTAGTATTCTCAGGATATTTAAAGACAACCAGTCATAAACTTTAAAATGGAATTTCAAAAATTGTCTTAAAATATACGAGTGGTTTGATCGTCTTCAAATATCCTGAGGATACCACTGTCCTACAAAAACACGGCATATAGACCATCATTGATTTTCATTCATTTGATTTGATTAAATATGTACGATTTATATTTTACTGAACATTTTAAACAAGGAGTACGTGCATTTACATCATTAAAATGTTTGTCTTGAAAAGCAAACAAAAATCATCATAAATTATTGTAACCATGAAAGTGAAATTACTTAATTCATAGTTTTGAAATTCGAATGATTTAATCTCTTCCTATCTTCTCGCTATTTGTTGTTCATGAGATGATGTAAGGAAAAGTATGAGCTTCTTCTTTTGTCTCATGTAAGAGATCATTAAGAAATAAATGTTTTAAGGCGTTGTAACATACGAATTTTTAAAAACAATTCAGATATTATAAATAATAAAGGAAGTTTTAATCGCATGCAGCTCTTGACTAGCTTGCCAGGATTAGTATAGTAGTTTCGTTGGGAAGAAGAAATAACTAAAAATATGGGTTATAAGGATTTTCTTGACTAGTTAGACATAACGCTTAACGCCATCCTTTGGGGAAGAAATTTAAGTCCCTGTACTATTGTCGGCCATGCTCAAAGTTTCCTCTTGTAATTACATTTCACAGCGGCAAGTGCATAGTGATATAGTGCACTGAGAAACGAGAACACCATTTAAGATAAACTACTGGACTACACTGTCGCACCCTCCAGCGTGCCAAGTTGAGATTAGCCAATTTTGAACGTGGAGTCGGGCAGGGAGACCAGTGCATGCTGATTAATACAAACACTGCATTAATACGCAGATGTGGGATCTCTAACGCGGCAACTCGCAGATATTTGGCAGCGCCTGTTCTGTCCCGTGACGTACCGCACAGTGGGCCGCTAACGCACGCTGTAAACGTGCACTGAATTTCTTGCGCTCTCTTACCGGGAGAGATGACTCAGTGCATCGGCTGATGTCACTGCAGTCCCTCTGACCGGGAGGTCCTAGGTAAAGTCCCGACGGCGGCAGGAATTTCAATACTTGCTTGTCAGCAAGGTCGAATTCAGTCGCTGTCTGGAGGAGAATTCTAGCGCCTGGCCGCACTGATCGGTAGTTTTCCGAGGTTTCTGCGATCAACACTAGGTGAATGCCGGAGCAGTACCGTAACAAACGGCCCACCAAACCGCGCGCGCGTTCCTTCCTCTTCCTTGTCCTATCCTCTCCTCTTACGCACACACTTACACTAACATGCACTACACTGCCACACATGCCGGGAGAGCGGTCGGGAGGTTACAGCATGTCCCGGCTGGGGCGGTGCCCCCGCTGGTGGAAGATACCACGCTAGTCGACGGTAGGTCGGCGCCAGACCTCGCCATCCAGCGGGGATGTTTTGCATATTTTGTCGAAAAGATCATCGCCACTTCCCGAGAGAAAACACGCACTACACTAACGGAACTATTGACCTTAGTGATTGACGCGCCCGGAAACACGAATCAATAAATAAATAAAATCTTTCGCTCTCGCAAGTTTTCTTCACACACGAGTTCCCTGGCCCTTGGCCAGCGCCACGGTGTAAGATGTACAGGATGTCCGGGGAGGTAAACGTCGAAACTTCGAAAATAAGCTCTTAAGACAATTCTAAGCCTATTTTGTCTAATAAACTACATGGATATTCCGAATGGTTGAGCCGCAATAAACACTCAAATGTTGATTTGAAAAATTGATTTCTAGGCAAAAATTTGCATTAAAGAACTCCAGAAACATGTAAATTGTTTATTAATTACAAAAGAAATTAATATATTTGTTCAGAAAAAAACTAAGCGAGAAATAAACAAATTAGTCGAATTATGTAAATTGGGTGCTTAATTGTCTTGGGGGTAAAACTCAGAGAGCAGCAATTTCTTTTCATTGGCGAAGGATCGTGAAACTCTACATGTGCACATCTACATAGAGTAAATTAACTTGAGTGAGACAATATACAATAATAAAGTATATATACAATAAAAGCAATACACAAAAAAATAGTCCTTGTACGATCGTAATAACGATCCTACAGGAAGTATGGATTTCGTATCTCTTAAGAGATAAGAGATAAAATGTATATTCTTGGCTATCCGGGATGAGCCGCGTCTCAGTCGGTTTTACTGACTGAGAATATAATGACTCCGGCCGGAAGCCTACGAATCTACCAGATAAAATGTATGTTCGTATATTAAAAAGCAGACATCATTTTGTGTCGATTGTCCGAATTTTTCGACTAGCTAACAGTGCCCTCCCCCCCCCCCCCGCCGCTTGAGCCTAGTTGAATTCTCCCGCTTGGGGAGTAAGGATAAGATAGGCAGATGACGAACATGACGTATTCCTTTTCCGTAACTATCAAACTATCTGCCTCAGCTTTTCTCGAAACTGAAACGATGATAAAGGAAAGTACAACTCTATTTTTGCCTCGACCGAAAATCAAACCCGAGATCACAAAACGGGAACCTAGTTCGCCTGCCTGTGAGTCTCTCTAAAAGCTTTAAAAAAACCAGGCTACCGATACATAATGTAATACCACTTCCCAGAAACTTATTCATCAAAGAACTACGATTAAAAACGTGAAACCTAGTACAATGCCTAATAAATATGACACTTCTTGTATGGCAAATACCGTTAAAATGCATGTCTGTCAGTGAAGTTGTTGACCTTTCAGCTCTGAGGAAGGCCACGCATAATGACTAAAGCATCTCGAAAACGGTAGCAACGTTCGAACACATATTATCATCCCTTATCTTCAATTGGAACTTGGAGAAAAACACATCAGTTGGTGGTTGATGTCTGAAAATGAAAGAACGCGGTGGATTTCAATAAATTTCACGGGTCTTTCCTATCTTCGAGGGGTAACGCGCATAATTTTAATTTGCAGCTAATTAACGGCGAGGCCTTCATCCCCTGCGAAACGCATAATCAATAAACATGCACTTGTGTAGTACATGATTTCCAACGCAATTTAAATCAAAAATTGAATTATAGCACTTGTTGCACAAATCGGATCCGGCAAAATTAAATATTCAGTTGAACTACTTCTTCACTCCAGAACATTTTCGCCACGCCAACAGTAATTTTAACGCGCCTGGGATCGTCACGTCACCTCCCCTAGGACATTCAGGTCAGGTACCCTGCAGCGGACGACAGCCATCACTGAGCCATCTGAACCCATTAGATGAAGGCAAGGAATCATATTATGACTCTGGGACACCCGACAACATACAAATACCGAGAGGGGTGGCTCAGGGTATCAACTGAAGTCACTGCAGTTCCTCTGACCGGTAGGTCCTAGGTTTGAGTCCCGATGGCAGGATTTGCGACACTGTTTGCGCTACTTTTTCTACGCCTTTTATAAGATAAACTTGTACAATGAATAGTTTCGTGGCAGTTGATTTGGAGGATTTAGTCATGACCGTCTAACGCACAGTTCCCTAACCCTATCCTCGCAAGTGGCTGGGGTTACCTGTCCGCCTGCGAGGGAGTACTGCGCTATTCAAATAGGATCAAAGTGAAATTTCGATTCAATTTATTTTAAATAATACACCACGAAAAAGTACTAATAATAAAAGAAATTAATACTGACAAACATAATATAATATCAAATGCAATTTTAATGTACACAATCGAACGAAACATTTCGTATATTACTGTATTGCATTATAACGATTCTCAATGTCAATACTTGGTTTGTAAACTTCTCTGAGATTGGTCAATAACCTGTGTCATAATGACAACTGTATCGTCATGAGCAGGGCCTGGATGTTTTTGACATGTCATATATTTTTTTCTTTCATTGCGTTATTTCCATGGAAAATGTAAGAAAAGCATGATTTTATCTACAATGACAAAAATTGTCCTATTTGCATGTGTCATATCAAGTCATATTTTTTTTACTTTTTTACCCTTTGGTCATTTTCCATTTACTTTTCATAATCTGGTTATCTCTTTAACGAATTTTTGTATTTTTGTCATATTTTCATCTTTTTATTCATTTCTGGATACTTGCTTGCAGTCGTCTCAAAGAGATTTTTCCTATCTTCTAATTGTTATTTAATTTCTTACAATTTGTTGTTGTATATAATTATCAGTCTTTCCTACAAATAAATATGTATGTGAATCAGGAGGGCTAGCTATATAAACAGAGGAAAAGAAAGCATAGGAAGCACCACATGCGAAGGAAATGTTTAGTTTTGTCAGGTTTTGTGCCAAGGTCAAACGCTTCTGTGCAATTTATTTAATAACTTGAGCAAGTAGAATAGTCTTCAAGGAGCGCCAAAGGAAAAGGTGTTAATTGTCAATGTGCTATATTTTAAAAGTATAGTTTCAATGTAATGGTATTTAAACAGCGGAAAGATTTTTAAGGTTTCGAAAATGACACCCAAAAAATTTGAAGTCAGATTTATGTTCATATTTTCATATATTTTTAGGTCATAAATGCTTTAATATTTCTAACATTTTTAGGTCCTAAACATCCGGGCCCTGGTAATGAGTATCTTGGTGCAACGGGTTGCAGTCATCAAATGACAGCATCATACAATGGGTGTGGAAAAACATACAAAAATAGTGCCGTTCGCTCAGAAGCGTATCTACGGTATGACAGACCTGGCACATGCCATGGTCACTACTCACAAGGGGCGCTGTTGAGAGCAGGGCTGTCCCATCTAGAAGGGCTTATGGGCCACATATCAAATTCTAGTGAAGTCGCGGGCCTCACCGCAATGTAAGATGTTTTTTACCTTAATTTCTGAGATTATATTGAAACAAATGTATATTAGATACGATTTTAATTCAAAATACTTAACGATTTACGTATATACAATGAGAAAATTAATATATCATTAAATAAAAATAAATTGTGCAATTGTATTGTATTTGGTTGGTATAATAAAATTTTTCAAAGTAGTCACGGGCCGCACAAAAAGATCCGGCGGGCCGCCAGTTACAAAGCCCTGTTTCGAGTACAGCCTCTGTAACAAATAACAGCCATCCTAAGTAACCCGTGAGGGGTGCAAATTCTATGCATGCCATGGGCGCCCGAAAACCTAGATACGCCTCTGCGTTCGCTCGCTTCGGGCCGCGCTAGCGCCCAGTGCCCAGCGCGGTGCACGCGGGGCGGCGCAGCCCGCTTCATTACGCAGGGCTCGCTGGCGCTCCCGGGGCCGCTGCATAAAACATGGGCGTCGCGACGCCCCGCCCCGCCCCCTTCCGCCCCGCCCCGCCCCGCCCCACGCCGACCCATCCCGCCCCGCGCCGACCAGCCCCGCGCCGCCCCGACCCGACCCCGCCCCGACCCCGCACCACCCCGCGTCCCCCACCCCGCCCCGCCCCGCCCCTCCCATCCCCGCCCCGTCCCTCCCATCCCCGCCCCGCCGCGCCCCGCCCCGCCCCGCCGCGCCCCGCCCCGCCGCGCCCCGTCCCGTCCCGCCTCTCCCCTCCCAGCCCCGCCCCTCCCCGCCCCGCCCCGCGCCGCCCCTCCACTCCCCACCCGCCCCACCCCTCTCCGCCCCGCCCCTTTCCGCGCAGCCCCGCCCCGCCCCGTCGCGGGCATCGCGTCGCCCACATAAATCGGCGCCGACGCCCGGGCGGCCGCGACGCGAATTGCGGAGTTAACTTCCGTGTTGTAACTTTCATCAATGGAGAACGCGGCAGTTCTGGCACCACACAGCGGACGTAAAGTAGGAGGGGCGGGGCGATCTCGCGAAATTTTTCGAACGCAGGCAAAAAATACATCGCCCTGAGGAAGGTTGCAGAATGATGGTCAAAATGCTGCCATCTGTGCCTAGAACTCGGACAGACTCGGACAGACATGAATCCACAAACAAGGAATTCGGGTTACATTTAACACCAACTTATTCCAGTTACTGGGATAGGTATCTTTTTTATTATTATTCTCCGGAGTACAAACACAGATACACACTTTGAAAACATACAGGACTTGTGTGGACTTGCTGAAACTTTCTACAGTCATGAACATCATTAAAGCAATAGCATAAATTTATTGAACAAATATAAGGATTTCCCATGAATTATGGGGCACCTCCATAACGTCTAAACAGTTCGCAATATCGAAGTGCAATTTTCGCTCAACAATGCAGAATCATGGGGCAAGTAATAAGCTGTAGAGATAATGTTTGAAATATTTTTAGTTTTTGAGAAATTTAATCATCTTTGAATTTTTAAATGGTCCTATATATGTTTCTCATCAGCAATGGATATATCATAAAAGGGAATACCATGATGTATCATATGTTAGTATTTTGATAGTAATTTGAGAATAAATTAGATTTTCTGACATGATTTACTTGCCCCATGATTCCGCGTTGTTGAGAGAAACCTGCGCTTCAATATCGTGAACTGTTTAGAAGTTGTGGGGGTGGCCCATAGTTGGTGAGACATTCTGTATATGTCATATCACACAAAGACTGCCGTTCGGCAGGATCATTAGGTCATTCACGCCCCAACTCTTCTTCGGCCTATCACGAATTGACTCTCATCGTGCCCTTAATCTGCAGGGTGTAGCTCGCTGCGGAACCCGACCGATCCCTTGTCAACGTTGATCTGCGGAGACGTCGATTGGAAGTTGCCTCCTCAAGACGATGCGCTCCTAACAAGCGTTAATTCTCGGGAAATTGCTCGACGATATCCTCTAAGCGACGTCGCTGCTGCCGGCGGCCTACCCCTCCCCTCCCCTTTCCCCGTCCCGCCCCTCCCCGCCACGCCCCCCTCACCACGACCCGCCTCGCCCCACTCCGCCCCGCCCCACCCCGTCTCACCTCGCCTCGCCTCATCCACCCCACCCCACCCTGCCCCGCCCCTCCCACCACTCCACTTTACTCCAACCCACCCCACCCCGCCTCTCCTAGCCTCTCCCCACCCTTCCCCGCCCCGTCCCACTCTGTCCCACCCCACCCCACACCGCTCCACCCCGCTCCTCTCCGTCCCAACTCTCCCCGCCCGTCTCTGCGCGTCCCCGCCTGCCCCACCCCGCTCCTCTCCGCCCCAACTCTCCCCGCCCGTCCCCGCCCCTTTTCCTGCCCGTCCCGCGTCGCTCCCGCCCCGCCCCGCTCCACCGCGCCCCGCCCCGCCTCGGGGGCCTGCTAATTATCCGGAGTTTCGGCAACAGCGCCTGATCCTCGATGGGCTCATTAGTTCGAGAGCTCACGTCGCAACTCGGCGTAAGATCGCAGCACTGTTGTCACGGGACCTGTTCGCGCTCATCAAAGTTACGTCAGAAATTGAAACGAGGAAGAAATTGAATGTCATGGAATAACACGTGAAAACATGCAGATTACCCGTACGTAGTAACCATCACGGATATTGCTAGGCAAATTTCAAGATCGCATGATAATTAAGTGCTTCGAGCGGTCCGACACATGGTAATACAGTCATCCGACGTTGTTTATTTTGAATTGTAGTCATGTGTAGTAAAATGTGAAAATATTTAATTGTTAGTAATTGGTTTGGAGGAATCCGAATTGAGTTGCTGTTTATTAATTTCAATCTGTCCACCTCGCAACCTCATTGTACTTGATTATCTCTACCATTTAGGAATTAAACGAGCATAAAGCACTTGAAATATTTTATTTGACCTAGCACAATCGACTGGTGAGGTTTTTAGATACCTCGCCACGCTACTGTATAAATTGCTTAACCTTTGAAAAATAACATGAAGTTTCCTGTCAGTTGGATGTAGTTTCATTTAGTTAAGTTACATAGGGGTGAGTCACGTAACTTCAGCAGCTCCTGTAACTGTTGAACTGTTAAGGTTATTACAATGCAGTTTTCACAGAAGTGCATGAGGAAATAGGGCTAATTGATATGTGTATTCATTTCTATTTTATCACTTGTATTTTACGAGATATTGAGGTAACTTTGTTTTCTTAAATGGAACTATACATATTTGTTCAGTCTATCATGACGAGCTCAAAAAGACGATTCCAATCATATGCATATTTTCATATGTTAGAAAAGCATTTTTGACTAATTTTAATTTTTTTGCGGCGAGTGTTTAACAAATATTTTGAATGTAATAGTTCGCCACACAAGGTCACGCAGCGCTCCACTAGCGAACACGCGCTCGAGAATGGGACAGGATTCGTTATTTGAAGATACGAAACTTATTTCAAACATTCACAAACCTGCTGCAGTTTTGTATCCTGAACTCTGCTTTCCATCCTTCCGCATTTTCAGATATTTTGTCTTTTTTTTTCGTTGAAGGAATTGAAGGACTCAAAATAAGGATTTGTCATAAGTATGTATTGTAATAAAATTGTTTATTATTTCAACTCCATTTAATGGGGTTTTATATCACAGGATATTAATGGGATCTTGGAACAAAACACAATAAAATTAAATAATTAAGACAAAGAATATTGCAGAGTTCAGGAAAAAACTGCAACAGTTTTGTGAATATTTGGAATACGTTTCGTATCTTTCTCAGTTTCTATTTATCTATCTTAATTTTGAGCGCTGCCTTTGGTCTATTCCCGTACTAATTGTTTGCTTGTCATTGAAAACCATGATTTGAATTGAGGTATATAATTAAACCTCATCAAATATTTATACTAAATCATAATCTAAATAATTTATTTAATTAATCAATGTCTGAAAAGAGTATTATTTATTGCCACATTACTTTAAAACAAATTCGATTTTTGAAATATTGTCGGTGGAGTCCGGATTAGCGGGCGAGCTAAAGTAGCGTAAGTTTCCTGGATCGCACACACACGATGCTCGTACAGTACGGAGTAGTTCATGGAGGAGTCAACAACGCCGCCATGTTTAATTGAATTGAATTGAATTAATGCCTTATTTTACGTGGCGAGACTCAGGCCATGAGGCCTGCTCTTCCGTTTCCGACCACGCAAATTTCACTGCGCTCCTTTCACCAACTAGCGGAGAAAGAAGGTATTCCATGGGCGACGAAACAGATGATTTTGAATTTAGCTCAGAGGCGTCAATTAGGCTTGAGGATCTTTTACATGCAGTAAATCTACTAACATGGGACAGCCGGCTTTACTTCCCCTCCGAAGGAAGGCGTACGAAGGATTTTTTCGCCCTTACATCCATGGCTTCGATCGGGTTTCAACCCGCGAACTTGGGTATAACAGTCCGATACGCTAACTGCTACACCACCGCGTCACACATGTTTAAGTTTATTTGCACACTTTGGTGCTAGTCATGGCGATGTGAACATCGCCTCTATGTTGGTATTTTGTCGCATTTTAATAATGCACTTCATTTCTTTATTTTCAGTAACTGTGTATCTGAAAATGGGATTGATAACATGCTGTGAGCTGAAACCATGAATTTACTAAAAACTGTGTTAATTCGTAGTTGCTGCCTGTGAATTAGCCTGATTTTCGTACGTTTATATATTTCAATAATATATGTTTATTCTCACTATTTCGTTTCTACTTAAATGTAACATATATTTTCTCAAACTATGGTTTGTAATTTACTTCAACTATGTTAATTCATAGTTGTTACTTGTGCATCAGATTTCAGTTTCCTATTTGTTGTATTTTTAACAATGCTTTTACTTTCTCAATATTCTGTTACTATTTAACTGGAAGATGATTATTAAAATGAAGGTTTATAATTAGTTTTCAACTATATTTATTCAGAGTTGTCTTTTGGTATCAGATTTAATTTCATATTTTGATTCATTTTAATAATGTATTATCATTATCAACTTGTACTTTATGCAAATGAATACTTCTTGATTTATTCATTTACATCAGTAAATTTCATTTCATGATCTTTGAAATCACTAAATGATATATTTAGTGAAATGAATTCACAACGTGAAATGAATTCATACTTGCTGTTTTTCAGAACTTAATTTAATACGCGTTTCCCTTCGTAGCTTAATGCGGTAAGGTGTTGCAGTTTGCATTTCTTTGATATCATGACTTCCTGTTCATATTAACTTTGATTTACTTGTTCATAACTACTCCGACGTTGATCTTACTTTAAAATATAATGTTTAATTATGTCTATTGAGTTACACTTTGAAAATTATATTTAACTTGAGATTACAATCTAGCACGTTATTAAAAAACGTTAGTTTAATAAAGTTACTTCTCCCAGACTTAGCTAATGAATTATTATACTTGCTAGCCTATGATGTACATACGAAGTAAAGAGAAAGTATGGTAATGCTATAGCGAAACGTTTGATATTTTGGCAGAAAAACTCATATTGTGGGTTCCTGTTATCGCAGAAGTGGACAAATCTTGTTTCAATACGTAATACATTTCTCTAACATATTGTGTAGTCAGAATCTACGTCTTGAGGGTGCATGATACCGAAAAATTAGTTTACGCCAAAAAGACTGGCTGGTCGGCTGGCTGGTCGGCCGGCCGTGATTAGCACTTGCTCCTACATAGTACAGACGGTTTTCTCCAAAACTGACATTCCCGATTGCTCTGTCTCTCTAAATTTTTTTGTTAATTTTTTTCTGGAATAGTCCAAAGTATTTATACAAAAATACATTTCATATATCGATGGTGTACTTTCAAAACCTCGTATGTCAGTTTTCAGTAAGTTTTAAGAAAAGACAAACTGATTTGTGACTCGCAGCCAGTGAAACATTAAGTACTTTAATCGCCAGTAGAGAGCACTGCGTCGATGCGGTTTTGCTTTTTCAGAGCTCTTCAGTGTGTATCAGACAGCCAGATGAATCCAACGGTACCAAAACTCCATTTTCGTCAATTTTCAAACTTACGAGCTTTTGCAAGGATCCATCGATATATATGCTGCTTACCCTTCATTCCCTTTGCGGCTCTCACACGCACCCAATCTTTATAAATGAGGTCTCTAAAGAAAGTGAATTTCACGGAGACGTGAATAATTGCACTTTGATTTTAAAAATATGGATTTGTGTAAAAAAAAAAGCAGCTAAATATTCATGTAAAATGCAACCCGCAACGCATATCAAGATTTTTAAATCTGTATCGTTAAATAACTCCTAAACAAAGCTTTCTGGGGCCTTAAAATCTAAAATTTTGAGTCCAACCTCAAAGAAACGTTCCTCATACAGTAATATATATGTTAAAGTCGTCTTGAGTATTCTATTTCATTTTGCTGGTTCGACGCTTCTCGATTCTACCCCACCTGTTCAGAGCCTATAGAATCTGCAACTGCATGTGAAATTACTAATTACTTGATATTCTATGCGATAGAATTACATGGGTGTGCCTCTTTGCTCGATAATAAAGCAAAATAACAACGTTGTATTGACAAGAGTGTATTATATTGTTATCAATTACAAAGTGACATATAGAACAAGTGACAAGAACGGTCTTGAAGAAAAATATATACTACATACTTAAAATGTAAATGGAAAAATAAGAAAGAGGGTAGGATATAGCATGTGAGAGTTCTCTCATGGGTACTCTAGTCAATAAATTAATCATAATAGACACCGCGTAACTTGGGTGATACAATTGAATCGGGCTGAGGAGAAAGGGAACAAGCAGTTTCTTGCCACTTTTCAGGAGGAAGGAAACATTAAATAATACTCACATATGTTATATTTTCCTGCCCACTTTTTCCGTATGAATTCACTATGTGCATCCTAAATACTGTCTCGAAATGATTACTTTCTTCACAATACAATTTGTCGTGCCTTAAAGAACAACTTTTCAAAATAAGAAAAAATTGCATTTTTGACTCAAGTCACAAATGCACAAAAGGGAACAAGTGTTCCCTTACTTTTCATGCTGATTCAATTATATTCTAAGCAAGGTTTCCTTTTAAAAACCTAAAACATTAGGGCGCGTAGCCTTGAATGAAAACCTCATCGTCTCAAAATGTTTTTTTTTTAAAAACAAACTTATGTAACTTTCACGAAGAAGTCGTGACGTTGGGAAGTAATTAGTTGAGTCAAATCCGGATCAAAAACCGGACGCGCCAGCTGACTTGCACCTTGAGCTCGGAAAGTACGCCATCTAACGGGAGGATGATTTCCCTATCAAGATCCTTCTTTGCAGGAGGATATTCAGAAGGCTCCATTGCCACCCTCTGATATTTCGCCCAAAGGAACCTCAGCAGTCCCCTCCCCCACTAAAATTGTCACCACCATCACCACCACCCCATCACCTGATCTTCCTCGCCACAAAAGCTTAATAACACAGGCCAGTGACCAAAAAACTTTTTGTGTGTTCACCTAGTTCTTATCGTTTTAAGTGTGTTGATTCCAAAAATAACATTAAAATGCCGTATCACCCCCCCCCATTTGTTCACATTTTAACATTTTCTCTGTATAGCTAGGCAAATGCTGCACTGAGAAACTAGAAATGTATGAGATGCAGGAAGTTATAAATTCCCATATTTACTATGTGAATGGAATAGTGGGGGCACGAGATTAGCATTAGTCTAGAAAGAATTGGCGTGTAAGAAAATCGTTCAATCCAGATGAAAAGAACATTCTAAGGGAACATTTGGTAGATTAACACAAAATTCTGCTGCCTCCATTGCACATAAAATTATGTCTTATGAAAAAATTACCTTACGTAAAGAATAGTAGTGTTTCAAGTACCTTTGGGAAAAGTTTACGCAGTTGTCTGAAGCAAAATTATTAAAAGTGGTATCTTCAATGAGACTGATATTAGAGGAGTGATGTTTGAGTCCCAATTTGAAATACAAATGACAGTAAACGAAAATGAAGCGTGTAGTGCTTTTAATCACGTTTTTAATAAGTTCCTAGACAACAAACAAGACCCAGACTATCAAGCAATTGTTGCCAATATGCTAGATGCTATCAAGAAATTGAGATGTTTAATGAGCCTCAAGATTTACTTTTTAAACTGCCATTTACAAATCTTTCCGGACGATTTAGATGATGTAAGTCAAGAACAAGGTGCGCGTTTTCATTAACATCTGAAAGTGATCAGAAACGCTGGAACACCAACATGATGGGAGATTACTGTTGTTCACTTCACCGAGAGAGTCAGCAAACGGCGCAGAGGAGAACAAGCTACATCAGAAGCTTTAATAAAGAAAGAGACAAAGAAAATATACGTCAATAGGCACGTAAAGACTTTGTAGAATGTAATGTTATAAATATAAAGACATCTTCTATGTTTAAATAAAGTTCTGTTGATATTTATAGTACGTTTATTTTTCATTTTATTTGCTTATATGGCATATTTTCCCATATCTTAATAGATCAAATTCTGACTAAACTGTGGGTGATGGAAAGAAATATAGTTCAGAAGCGGATTCAGCAACCAAAAACTATAAAAATCAGCTATTATGATTTGAAATGTTTTTTGAAACCCATTTTTTGTTCGCCAGTGTAATAGATGAGAGAAAAACATTATAGCTGCAGTATCACTAACCAGGAGGTCCTAGAGTTCGACTTCAGTAGTATTTCACGATTTCCCCGATCAATGCCTGGTGAAGTACACTAGAGTAGCCCAGGATCAGTACCCTAACAAACAGGTAATGAACTGTGCTCAAACGGTTTTTTTTCTTTTAGTTCCCTCTCCCTTAACATTAATGTAACATAACGCTCACCACCATACAAATCGGGAGTCCGGGATCTTAGAGGTAGGCAGGAAATCCCCGGAAGCTGATGATAGTGATGATAGTGATGATAGTGGCGGCGATGGTGTAACGGTTAGCGTACCGGACTGTTATACACAAGTTCGCGGGTTCAAACCCGATCGAAGACCTTCGTACGGCTTCCTTCGGAGGGGAAGTAAAATATCCTCAAGCCTAAATGATGCCTCTGAGGAAAATTCAAAATCACCTGTTTCGCCGTCCATGGAATGCCTTCTTTCTCCGCTAGTTGGTGAAAGCAGCGTAGCGAAATTTGCGTGGTCTGATGGAAGAGTAGGCCTCATGGCCTGAGTGTCGCCAAGTAAAATAAGGCAATTCACTTCAATTCAATAGTTCGGCGTCCGATCTCCCGTTTCACTGTGGAACTCCTCCACTTCCCGGGAAGTAACAAGCAATTCAATGTTCCTCGTACTTTGGTCATTAATCGCGTAAGTGTACTCCATGAAAAAACGAGGCACCCCTCTCCCAGCTTCTCTCCTTCCTCGCCGTTCGCCATTTGCATCGCCGCATCTTCATCTTCCACCATTGCCTCATCTATCGCCATTTCCTCTCCGCCTCCCATTTTCTTGACCAAAGCCTCAGTACACCTGTATTCTGCTTGTCTCCTCCAATTCGACCACTCACGCTAACCTGCCTGCCCTGGCCTGCCGCCGCGGCGCCTGCCGCCCCACTCTTCTCCCAAATAGCCCATGCCACATCTACCCCTCCACAGCCCTTCGCGCCCTGCATTGGCTGTTTGAGCTGCTTTCGAGGTCCACGCCGCCCCCACCAAGCACCACCAACAACAACTAATACCACCACCAACCCCACTAACAATGACCACCACCACCAACCCCAGTAACAATCACCACCACCACCACCACCAACCCCACTAACAATCACCACCACCACCAACTCCACCAACAATCACCACCATCACCAACGCCACCAACAACAACAATCAATATCAACCACCACCACCAACCCCACCAACCACCACCAACAAAAATCTACACCAACCACCACCAACCCCACCAACCACCACCACCAACAACCATCACCAATAACAACTATCACCAACAACCCATCACCAATAACAACTATCACCAACACCGCCACCAACAACAACCACCACCAACAACAACCACCAACAACAACACAACTACGACCACCATCACTAACACTACCACCACCGCCGCTGCCGCCACCTCCGCACCCCTCACCCAAATAACCCAAGTCACCTCTGCCACCCCAGCACCAGCCCTCCGCGCGCACCCCTTCCGTCGCTGCTCGCGCTGCCTTCGAGATCACCTCCGCCTCCCTCGTATTCGCTACCACCAACCACCACCACCAACCACCACCACCAACCACCATCACCAACCACCACCAACCACCACCAACCACCACCACCAACCTCCACCACCAACCACCACCACCAACCACCACCAACAACAACCACTAACCAACCACCAACAACAACAACCACCAACCACCACCACCAACGACCAACAACCACCACCACCAACCACCACTGCCACCACCACCACCATCACCACCACTGCCGCCGCCGCTTCTCTAACTCCGCCCACGCCACGTCGATCACGCCTCCTCACTTCCTGCTCTCCACCGCCCTGGCAGCGTCCGTCGCTGTCGCCGCCCCCACCCCCACCTCCGCCTCCCACGTCCCGTTCCCCTGGCACCCGCGGCCTTCGATCGCGCGCCGGTATTTGCCAGCCCCTCCCCCTCCCGCTACTTAACGAGGATTAATTTCCGTAAAATTCCCCTAATCGAATTTTCCGCCCAGCGCGGCGCGGCGCGGCACCGCACCGTCCCGTCCCGTCCCGCCCCGAACTCTGCCTGCCCTAGCTCCGGCTCGCCGCCGCCGCCACGTTGGAGATAGGGTTTCGCTCGGCGGTAATTACGGCTCCCGCCGCCGCCGCCCGCGCCGCGCTGCCGGGATCAACAGGCCGCCTAATCGCCCGCCCGCCGCCATAAGCCACCGCCCCTCCCCCCCCCCCATCCATCAGCACCGCCTGGTGCCTCGCCGCCGGAACCACGCTTTAATTATTAAAATGGCGCTCATACATCGCGAGACGGTGCTGCTTCTTTTTGGGCGAAGGGCAGCCCGTCGTCTAGACCGGTCGCCTAGTCTGTGGTCTTGACCACTCGGAGGCAACGGAGATGAAATTCCAGTCGATCGTAGTGGAATTTGTCATGGCCAAGGGGGTTTGCAATAGGTATTTAGGGGTTCCCCTTCTCCTGAGTCTTGCTAAATTTAGAAAAAAATCGTCTTCACTCGTGGTGCATGCGGAATCCATGTTTTATGGCTCCATGATACCCAAAAATCGATTGACGGCAAGACGTCTGTCTGTTTGTCGCCATAAGCCACCGCCCCTCCCCCCCCCCCATCCATCAGCACCACCTGGTGCCTCGCGGCCGGAACCACGCTTTAATTATTAAAATGGCGCTCATACATCGCGAGACGGTGGTGCTTCTTTTTGGGCGAAGGGCAGCCCGTGGTGTAGCCCACTCGCCAAGTCCGTGGTCTAGACCGGTCGCCTAGTCCGTGGTCTAGACCGCTCGCCTTCCATTTAGGGGCAACGGAGATGAAATTCCAGTCGATCGTAATGGGATTTGTCATGGCCAAGACGGTTTGCTGTAGGTATTTAGGGGTTCCCCTGTTTCCTGAGTCTTTCGTTGCACTATTGCTCCATCATAATTAGCATGAGGTCTTCCGGGTCGTAAGAGCGAACTCAACATACCGTCAATTTTTACTTTCTTGCACCTAAGAAGCAACTTCTTTACGGAAAAGTTGATAAATCCAGTCGCTAAATTTAGAAAAAAATCCTCTTAACACGTGGTGCATGCAGAATCCATGTTTTATGGCTTCTTGATACTGAAACTTCGAATGACCGCAAAATGCCTGTCCGTCCGTCGCCATAACCCACCGCCCCTCTATCCATCAGCACCGCCTGGTGCCTCGCCGCCGGAACCACGCTTTAATTATTAAAATGGCGCTCATACATCGCGAGACGGTGGTGCTTTTTTTTTTGGGCGAAGGGCAGCCCGTCGTCTAGACCGGTCGCCTAGTCCGTGGTCTAGACCACTCGCTTTCCATTTGGAGGCAACGGAGATGAAATTCCAGTCGATCGTAGTGGAATTTGTCATGGCCAAGGGGGTTTGCAATAGGTATTTAGGGGTTCCCCTTCTCCTGAGTCTTGCTAAATTTAGAAAAAAATCGTCTTCACTCGTGGTGCATGCGGAATCCATGTTTTATGGCTCCATGATACCCAAAAATCGATTGACGGCAAGACGTCTGTCTGTTTGTCACCATAAGCCACCGCCCCCCGGTGCCTCGCCATCAGCACCGCCTGGTGCCTCGCAGCCGGAACCACGCGCGACGCTTTAATTATTAAAATGGCGCTCATACATCGCGAGACGGTGCTGCTTCTTTTTGGGCGAAGTGCAGCCCGTGGTTTAGTCCGATCGTCTAGTCCGTGGTCTAGACAGCTCGCCTTCCATTTAGGGGCAACGGAGATGAAATCAAGTCAATTGTAGTGGGAAATGGCCAAGGGGGGTTGCAGTAGGTATTTAGGGTTTCCCGTGTCTCCTGAGTCTTTCGTTGCAACATTGCTCCATCATCATTAGCACGAGGTCTTCCGGGTCGTAAGAGCGAACTCAACATACCGTCAATTTTTACTTTCTCGCGCTTAAGAAGAAACTTCTTTGCGAAAAAGTTGATAAATCCAGTTGCTAAATTTAGAAAAAAATCCTCTTAACACGTGGTGCAGGCACAATCCATGTTTTATGGCTCCTTGATACCGTAACATCGATTGACGGCAAAATGTCTGTGTGTCCGTCGCCATCACCCACCGCCCCCCGATCCATCAGCGCGGCCTTGTGCCCGCAGCCGGAACCACGCGCGACGCTTTAATTATTAAAATGGCGCTCATACATCGCAAGAAGGTGGTGCTTCTTTTTGGGCGACTGCGCGGAGAGTAGAGGACAACAATAGTGAGATTTGTAACCGTCAAGGGGGTTTTCAGAAGGTGTTTTAGGGGTTCCCCCCATTCCTGTGTCTCGGTGCACCATTGTTCCACTATCTTCCGCATGAGGACTTCCTGGCAGTAAGAGTGGTGCTGCTTCTTTTTGGGCGAGTGCACGAAGGCCGGTCCGTGCTGCCGTTCATTTCGAGACAACGGAGACGAAATTCCAGATCGTAGTGGGATTTGTAACGATCAAGGGGGTTTGCTGTAGGATTTTTACGGGTTACCCCGTTTCCTCGTCTTTTATTGCAACATTGCTCCACCATCATTAGCATGAGGCCTTCCGGGTAGTAAGGACGAACTCAACATACCATCATTTGTTGTAAATAAACAAATACGTATGTCAGTGACTTTCATGGAAAAGGGTGTATTAAGTGGGGTACGTTTCTCTTTCTAACAGAAAATACGTTTATCATATAAACAAATTTTTGTGTTCTTCACGTGAATATCTTTTTAAGAGTTTTCTCGAATATTTTGTTAGTTGAGTTCGCTATTTCTGCCGGGAACATCACACCCAGAATAATCCCCATTAAATTAAAATCATTCAGGTATGTCAACAAAATCGTGGCATTATGACAGTATTCCCAAAAAATGCTTTCGAATAGTTTGAAAACCCACTTAAATTTGCACAATTATAATAGAATAAATGTTTCGTATGTTTTATGCTAGTATAATGAGTTTCTACTAAATTTGTTGATTAATTCACTCGAGAATCAACATCACACTGATGATAGTGTTTGTTTCATTGGGGACACTCTTTTTAAACATTTCTGAACAAAGTACTTCTAAACGGCAAAAAATGTAATTAAAGGATGATTTCCTATTGTGAAAACCATTCATGATTAAATTCCAGAATAAGATTTTGAAAAAGAAACCCATAACTGTAATTTATTAGCCAGGGGGCTATCTGACCCCACCTTTGTAATGGAGTAGGGTAAATTAACGATTGCAACCGAAGGTTAACCTACCAAAAGCGACCTGTACCAAGCATTATTACAAAGGCGTAGTCTGACAGACTACTTTGCGTTAAAATAAAGAAAAACTCATTTTTACAATGACAGTATGATAGGAAGAACAGTATGATAGGAATGTTAAAAAATACATTTTTTTGTATACCAGCATTATAACGACCTTTTCTGTTGCAAGAAATAGTTCATAATTGGGAATTTTACGGCAAAAATGATGAAGTATTAGCATTTTACGGCACGAATGATAGCGTCATTATATATTCGCACGAATGATTGTGTCATTATATATTCAGCCAATCGCAGCGAGAGAATTGTGGGGAGGTAGTGATAAACGGAATAGCCGACCACAGTTTTCTCTCACAATACGTCACAAAAAGGTTGTTTCGCAAAATAAGTTTGATTTTTTTATAAATGTATAATGCTGTTATACAAAAAAATAGCCAATGCAAATCGATTATAATATTGCTTTATTACATTCGTACAAATTTTAAAACTCGCCCCTAATGTCTCTCGTTTTCAAAACATGTACTCATGCAATAAAGCTTAACATTATAAACTAATTGCGTAAAACACTATCAAAGGTTTTTATAGATACACCAAAATAACTGACCTGTCACATGCAGACACTTGTCTGGTGCTGTCCACACGTGGCTTTTTGGTAGCGTCCGCAGAAGTATCTCGTCGTGTGACCTTTGTTATGATTGAAAATTGTTCGGAACAAAACATAAATGCTACTGTTCAAGGAATTCATATTCACTATTCACAATATTTTTCAATACAGCGCCAAAAATATCACTAACGTATCTACAAAGGCGTAGTCTACTGGATGACGCATGTTAAAATGGCATATACCGGAAATAGGCACGCGTACATGGTTCCGCATATTTCACTGGCTAGTCACATGATGAACGTCCCTAGTTTGAGAGCCGGGAGTGCGGGGAAAGGGGTGGGGGAAGCTTTCGGCACTAGTTGGATTGTCTGACAGACGACGCCTTTGTAATCTAGGGTTAATGGGGGCTCCTCACATCCGGTGACGAATAGCGAAGCGCAATCTCGAGTAGTCGAGGTGCACGGCGAATGTTGTCTTCCATTGATGAGGGAAGGGTTAGCAAGGAATGTTCTCCGCTCGGCAAATAGCAAGCAACTCATCCGCACTACTCGGGTTTCGGCAAGTATTCGCTCGCTGCTCGTCGAATGCCGAATGTGTGGATTCAGAAGATGACCTGCGTGGTAGAACCAGCTGAGAGGGGGGGGGAAGAGATGTAAAGTAAAGAGTTGTTACTTTGCCCACCCTGCATCTTACTTCGGAGTGTTAACATTTAAAAGAACAGCACAGAAGTTCAACGGCTGCATTGGAGGAGAACCATAAACCTTGGTGCGTGTTCGCATTCTCTGCTGCTTTCCCTCCCCTGCATCTGAAGGAGCTCCCGAGGAAAAGGAGCTTTAAAAGAGAGGCCACTGAAGCAAAGCGAAGCAGAAAGAAGAAATTAATCTCGTCGCCCGCCGCCAGGAGCGGCACGGTCGCGTCGCGGCCACCGCGGAGAAAGCTGTAAAAACTTAATATCCGGCAACGCCCCTGACAAATGCTACGTTGGCCGTTTCTCAAATCAAATCAGCGACGCCCACAAATTTTGAGTCTGCTGTCACGGCGTCTGCGAGACAGGGTTGCCAGTTGGTTTCCCATGTGGCGCAGGAAAAATGGGTATTTCATTATGTAAGTAGAATGCTGTGACATCAACTAATGTTTCTAACGATAATTATTCAGGGCCGTCTTCCGTTTTTTGAAGTATTAATGAGAGAACATTTTTAATATCTGACTTTTTGAAAATTAAAATTACTGTTTCTGGTGGGTCTTTTAGCTTTTATTAGTCCATAAAATTTCAGTCTATAAAATCTTTACTAGCCAAATTGTCGTTTAACAAAACTATTTTATTAGTCACAATTAATTTAAGTCATACGTACGACGATCTTTATGATACTGCGCAGAAAGGAAAAAAACGTGACCGAGAAGCGCTTATAATATTTTCGAAGTTGTCAGCGGATGAGATGAACCAATGTTCAGGCATCATTGTTTAGTGTAAAATACAACGTAATTAGAAACCAAAATTTTAAGTTAACCTAAAAATATGGCCCCCAATTGTATTGAGAACATGATAATGATGTAAATGTGTAGCACTCGAACGGTGAAAAACAAAGATTAAGATTTTCTAATGTACGAAATTTTCAGAATTTATTTTAATTTTTTTGCTCTTCTTTAAACCATCTCTATTATAGTTGAGAAAAAAATAAACCGTTCTGATAAAAAAAACAGGAAACAAAAACCCCGTCCTGAAAACAAAAACTTTTGTTTTCGTGCCTTTGTGTGGAGCATGATTCAGAGCGAATTCGTTACAGCATTTGGCAGACCCAAGGACGTCCCTTCGGATGCCCCTGGAAGGCTGCCAACTCGAAAAGCCCTGCGTGTTTCTCTTGGAAATTCGCCCTTGTTATTTAGTGTTAGCGGAATTGCGTTGCGCTGGAATGAAGAACGAGCCCTGAAGGAACTGCGGCGCCCGCCCCGCACCCCAACGCCCCCAGAAGGAGCCGCCCCGCCCGCCCCCCCTCCCCACCCCGCCCCGCCCCCCGCCCCTCCCCGCCCCTCCCCGCCCGGGACGAGGGAAGTCCCCACGCATTCACCGCCGCGTCGCTTTAATCTGTATATCCTATCTATATCACGGCAGCATCGGCAGAAAAATGTTCGTTAGTGGTTCGTTAGTGGTAATTCACACGAGTCCTGTATGGGGATGCGAAAGTACGTACACACACTTAAAAGGGATGCAAGAGGGGGATACGCTTGGTTTAGGGTAGGGGGTGTGGATGCAACGTAGAATGAAGGATTCGAATGGCAATGGAATCTGTGTACTTTGCGGTGATAGAGAAGATTGGATCCACATCCTGTTAAACTGCTGCGCTACAGAAACTTGGAGAGGAAAATGAATGGGTATGGGAACTATTGTTTCCAACTTAGAAACATAACGCTCGCTCAAAACATATTAGTTGATAATAGATCGCACTTCATGAAAGAGTTAGGAACATTTTTAGGATACGTTCGAACTATCAGGGAAACAGTAATCATGGAGTGGGAAAACAGTACTGGTTAGTACGAGCGGAGCCTACACTGGGGATGAAATAATTAATTCAATAAGTAAACGATAATTAAGTTAACTAGAAAGGTAATGAGTAATGCTAATCACTAATATTAATTAGTAACTTAGTAATAATTAGATTAACCAATAAGCGATAATTAAGTTAATCAGTAGTAAACTGATTGGAGAGGCGGTGGTGCGGGCGATCTTCTGTGGCGCTGTTTGATTTCAGGGGCTGAGGAGGCCAAAGACTGGATGGAGAAGATGCCCACGCCAGAAAATGAATAAATAGTTTAGAAAAATCTAGTAGCTTAGAATGTACTCGTCTTCTGACGGCAGGTTTTTCCCCCTTCAGGGTCTTTTTCCTCAGCCGTACCTTATGGTCTCCTTTCCGCGACTTTGATGCGATGAAGAGACCATTAGGGGTGAATGCCAGAATTCGAAAGGTAAGAATGCGGTAGGAAGTAGGTATTGTAATGGCTTAAAGGCCTTCAGCCTAGCCACATAGTTAAAAAAAGTATTGAAATTGTATATAAATGTGTTGTAATTACCTAAATTACAACACATAATTTTTTATTTAATTTAGGTAATTAACTAAATTACCTAAATTAAATAAAAAACATTGTAGCTAAAATAATTTAATCTGTATTACTAATTTTCAATGAATTTAAACAAATTGAAAGAAATACATGCAGCCCCCGGCCGTCTGACAGGTGTGTGTGTGGTTTCGTTAGATACCCAATAACCCTGGAAAAATCAAAAAACAAGAAACCGGGAGAGGTGGCTCAGGGCATCAACTGATGTCAATGCTTGCATCAACTGATGTCAATGCTTGCATCAACTGATGTCAATGCTGTGCCTTTGACCAGGAGGTCCGAGGTTGGATTCCCGACGAGGGCAGCATTTTTGAGACTATCTCGGTAGATAGCTACGTCGAATTCAGTCGCTGCCTGGAGGAGAATTCTAGTGGCCGGTTGCTCTGATCGGCAGTTTTTTGTAGTTCCCGCAATCAATATCAGGGAAAGACGGAGCAGTACTCTAACAAACGGGCCAAAGTTCTCTCACCCGCAGGACCGCATCATTCCTTCCTCTTCCTTGTCCTATCCTCACCCCCTTCACACACACTATCATGCACTACACTACGACACATGCCGGGAGACCGGCCGGGTCCTTAGAGCTTGTCCCGGCTGGCGCAGTACCCCAATGTTGTGAGATACCTGAACTCAGGGTAAGGAAAACCCAGATAGCCGACGGTAGATTGGCTCCGGATCTCGCCATCCAGCGGGGAAGATCACCGCCTCCTCCCGATGAAAAAACATGCACTACACTTACGGGAATAATGGCCTTGTTTAGATTACGCGTCCGGAAACAAAAAATCAATCAATCGCACTGGAGAAAGCTTTACAGATACTCTCTTACCAATATAGCGATGATGTGTGAGCCAGAATAACCGCCGTGAAAGCCAGATCAGCGCGCGACACCATTGCCACCCCTGAGGACGGACCGTGCCCCGAGGCCTGCCGCCGGCGAAGACCAGCGCCGACGTCACCCTCCTCGATTGATTGATTGTTCACGATTCCAGGCGCGTCAATTATAGAAGTCATTATTTCCGTGAGTGTAATGCTTTTTTTTCCTCGGGAGGTGTCAGTAATCTTCCCCCCCCCTGGATGGCGAGAACCGACGTTAACCTACCATCGACTATTGAGGTTTTCCCTAACCAGGTATCTCCCATCTGTGGGGCATCGTCCCAGCCGGGCCAAGTTCTAAGCTCCCGACTGATCTCCCGGCATATGTGGTAGTGTAGTGCATGTTAGTGTGAGTGTGTGTAAGAGGAGAGGATAGGACAAGGAAGAGGAAGGAAAGTTTGCGCGCGGTCCATGGCCGTTTGTTAGGGTACTGCTCCGGCGTTCGCCTGATGTTGATCGGAGAACCCACGGAAAACCACCGATCAGAGCAGCCGGCTGCTAGAATTCTCCTCGAGACAGCGACTGAATTCACCTAGCTGACAAGCTAGTGTCAAAAATCCTGCCGGTGGAGGCGCCAGACAGTATTCATTAATTAATAAATTACATTCCATACAAATTTTGATCGTTTATGTGTAGAAAATGAACGTATAATTAATAGAATATTAAAATGAAAGTTTCTTTATTTTTATTGCTAGTGGATTTCTTGAATGGTCCATCACATGAGTCATAGCGGACTGTCACCCATTGCTTCGTCCAGAGACGAATCAAAGCTCCAAAGCCGTCACTCAAACCTACAGCCCTCGAGAAAGAAATCGCTCAAATCTAATGCGCTCGAGAAAGAAGTCACTCAAACCTTCTGCCTTCCCGAAAGAAGTCACTCAAACCTATTGCATTCGAGAAAGAAATCGCTCAAACCTACGGCGCTCGAGAAAGAAATCGCTCAAACCTACTGCACTCGAGAAAGAAGCGCTCGAGCGAGCAAATAGAAGGCCTCGCAGCACTCTCGATGTGAGAGCTGAACCAGCCAGACGCTGAGTAGAGCACGTTTCACCGAGGGCAATGTGTTGAGAGAGCGAGACGGAGGATTATTTGACTGCTCGAGTTTAAAGAGCCAGGCGGGCGGGCTGGCGAACGCATCGACGTCATTGGCACCTCAGATAAAAGGCTTCATCAACGCGCGCTGCCGGCGGGCGCCGGGGTCGCTCGGGCCAAAGGGATCGGGTGAGTGCAGAGGGTCGCTGCGGCAGTTCCACAGAGGGCGGGCGCCCCACGCGGCGTGGCCATCGGAGCGAGAGGCTTTCGAGGACGAGCGCGGCCAATGCAACTCTTTATGTAGACGATTAAACAATCGTCTACATAAAAACTAATTGCAACAAATTCGTTAGGATTTTGATTAGTAAAGACACACGGATCACTCTCGCTGGGTTCCAATCCGCATTCTCGTAAAATGTCACATAATTTGTTAAACCAACACCTGCCAGCTTCAGGAAGACCATGCAGGCTTTTACGCAATTTCAACACCTTGCCTTCAGGAACAATTATACCATCAGGTATCTTCATGAACACATTTCGTTCAACTTCGCCATTTAAGTATGCAATTTCGATTCCTTATACAGAGTGTCCGAGGAGGAAACGTCGAAACTTCGAAAATAAGCTCTTAAAACAATTCTAAGAAAACAATTCAGGAAGATCATACAGAAGATCATACTTTTATGCAATTTCAACACCTTGCCTTCGGGAACATTTATGCCATCAGGTATCTTCATGAACACATTTCGTTCAACTTCGCCATTTAAGTATGCAATTTCGATCCCTTATACAGAGTGTCCGAGGAGGAAACGTCGAAACTTCGAAAATATTCTCTTAAGACAATTCTAAGTACATTTTGTCTAATAAACTACGTGGATATTCCGATTGGTTGAGCTGCAATGAGCACTCAAATGTTGGTTTGAAAAAATGATTTCTAGGCAAAAATCTGCATTATAGAAGCATAGAAACACTTCAGAAACATGTAAATTGTTTATTATTTACAAAAGAAATTAGTATATTTGCTCAGACAGAAAAATTAAGCGAGAAATAAAAAAGCAGTCGACTGGTGTAAATGGTTCTTTTTTATTTCTCGCTTAATTTTTCTGTCTGAGCAAATATACTCATTTCTTTTTAATAATAAACAATTTACATGTTTCTGGTGTGTTTCTATGCTTCCATAATGCAAAGTTTTGCCTAGAAATCATTTATTCAAACCAACTTTTGAGTGCTTATCGCGGCCCAACCATTCGGAATATGCACGTAGTTTATTAGACAAAATATGCTTAGAATAGTCTTAAGAGCTTATTTTCGAAGTTTTGACGTTTCCTCCCTGGACAACCTGTATAATGCGCAATACTGAACTCCGGATGTTTTGATTCTAATATTGGAAATCATGATGAAAAGAATTGACTGCCTGCCAGCGTACGGACCATAAAATATAACATTTTGAGGCAGTTATCCCTTCCATCTCGGGGCATAGGCATAAAACAATCCTATGTGAATAAAACAAGGTTAATAATTATTATTATTATTATTATTATTATTATTATTATTATTATTATTGTTTCTTTGCTTTTCACTTCTTTCAACACATGCATCTCGGTTACTATGAACAAGAGATACACGATTCATCTGTCGTAATCAGCACTGGATCAACCATCAAGGTTTAGAAACTTCCTCACGATGTTGCATGTGTCTAGTATGACAATTTTCTGCAGTTGGATGTATAGCCCCTTCTTCAGTTGTAGTTCAGCCAGGGATTCATGAAGGAACTTCGGAATTTCACCAGTGGCACCTAGAATAATTGGTACAATAGTCACCATTTCTACGTCGCTCCAAATTTCCTTTATCTCATTTGCCAATGGTTGATATTTTAGAATTTTTTCACTCCTTTTCTTTGAGATATTGTGGGCTAGCGGGACAGCGACATCGATCAGATACACCTTCTTCTTTTTCTTGTCATGCCATACAATGTCCGGTTTATTAGATAATACAGACCTATCTGTTAAGATGGATCTGTTCCAGTACATTTTGTGATCATTTGTGTTAATGACTGGTTCAGGAGTGTATTTGTAATATGGTGTTCTGTTACCCATCAAAAGGTTATTATTATGGCATAGTTGCTGATAAACCACTTTACAAACGTCGTCATGTCGTTTTGTATATTCTGAAGATGCTAGAGAACTGCATCCACTGACAATATGGTCTATATTTTCTCTTTGTTCTCCACATAGCCGACATTTGTCTTCACGAACGTTTGTGTCTTTCAGGATAAATTTACGGTAGTTTTTAGTTGCTACTACTTGATCCTGAATAGCTGTTATAAAGCCCTCTGTTTCAGCAAAAAGCTCTCCCATGCACAACCATTTTATTGATGCCTTATGATCCATCAGTTCTCCCTCTATCTGGTACGGGTAGCGTCCATGAAGTTGCTTCTCTTTCCAGTTGTTGATTTTCATTTCATTGGTATGTATTCGTTCTTGTAGATTCATTTTTTCATCATTCAAGTTTAATGGTGTGATTTTCCGGTCAATGTATGTTACAATCTGATGTATCTTACTTCTGTTAGCCTTTTCTTGAAAGTACTGGCGCAGTCTCTTCAGTTGTTGGTAGTGGAGATTCACAATATCTATGACACCCCGTCCTCCCAGAGACCTAGGTAGATGGAATCTCTCAACTGCGCTTTTAGGGTGGTGACATCTAAATTTGGTACACAGTACTCTGCATTTCATATTGAATGCATCCAGTTCGGTTTGTGTCCATCTGACAATACCAAAGCTGTAGGTCAGCACTGGGATTACATATGTATTTATAGCTTTAATTTTCCTGCCAGCACTGAGTTTAGTTTTCAGAATTTTACTCAGGCGTATATTAAATTCCTGGGATATGTTGGATTTAGTAACTTTTTGGACAACATTAGATCTTTGTAAATATCCAAGATATTTATAATATTCCTCAGGATTCATGGCATGAATTCGTTCTTGTTTATCGTTTCCTTCTTCAAGGATGTAATCCATTTGATGTTGCCACTTTCCTTTCCACATTGCATTTAGTTTACATTTTTCAACACCGAATTGCATTCCAATATCATTGCTAAATTTTGCAGTGGTGTCGAGCAGATGATTAAGCTTTTCTTTTGTGGAGCTGTATAATTTTAAGTCGTCCATGTACAGAAGATGGGACAAGCGTACATGATCGTTTTTGCTATTGATTTTGTAGCCCATTTGTTTATTATTTAATAAAGTCGATAGAGGATTCATAGCAAAGCAGAACCATAGAGCGCTCAGAGAATCTCCTTGAAAGATTCCTTGTGTAATACTTATATCTCCTGCATAAACATAATCATTTTGCGTGCAAATATGTAATCTGGTTGTCCACCTTTGCATCTGGGTCTTTAAAAACGATACCACCAATGGGTCGATTTTGTACATGTCAAGTACTTCAATTAGCCAGGAGTGAGGTATGCTGTCGAAGGCTTTTTGATAATCAATATACGCTGTATATAGCGTCCCTCCTGTTTTCTTTACATGTCCACAGACTGCCGCGTCTAAAATGAGTTGTTCCTTGCAGCCCTGGGACCCCCTCTTACAGCCTTTTTGCTCCTCGGCCAGGATGTTATTGTCTTCAAGGTGCTGATAGATCTTATCTGTTATTATTGAAGTTAGTATTTTGTATAATGTTGGTAAGCATGTGATAGGCCTATATTTCCCGGGGTCAGAGCTGGGAATTTTGGATTTCGGGATAAGATAAGTTAATCCATAAGTTAAGAATGATGGTAGGGCTTCTGGATTTTTCAGGGCTTTTGTGAATAACTCTGCCATTGTTTTGTGAATGCTAGGAAAGTTCTTATACCAGAAATTATGAATATTATCTCTCCCGGTTCCCTTCCAGTTCAGAATTTTCTTTATCGCTCTTTTAACATCTTCAATATGTATACAGTGGTCATTCATCATGGGAACATCTTCGTACTCATCTTTCACAGTTTGGATCCATCCTGCGTTTAAATTATGGTGTTTACTTTGTGTCCATATGTCTCTCCAGTACTTATTCACATCTTGAGCATTTGGCACCTCACCTCGGTTCGGTACTTATTATTATTATTATTATTATTATTATTATTATTATTATACATTTATATTTGATTTAAACATCTGAATAGTGAGATTTATTATAGTAATGATTGAATAGTTGTTTTTTTGATAATCAATTAGGTTGATGTTTCTCTTCTCTTGTAGTACACTATTTGGTATACGAAGAAATAGTTTTATCTTTCTTAGTGCCGTTACATAGAAAGGCGACAAAAACGTGCTTTGGCGGGAATAGATTATTCTTCGCCAGTGCCAAGACCAATTGGGAAAAGACTTGAGTTTCGCTTTATCCAATACATAATTTTCAATCAAAATTTATATTTATTATAAATTCTAATTGATTCCAAGTCTTATTATTTTAAATGTGGATTTTATTCTTGTAAAACTGCCATATTTCATGACCATCTGTAGACGATTCCATTTGCGTCGTTCACGGGTATTGGTCAAAATAATTAGATTTGTCAGTTAGTCGACGTTTCGGAGTTTTTATTATTCCATCCTCAGGGCAGGATAAGTTTAACAACACGCTTATTACAAACATTGTCACAATGTTAATTAAAAAATGTGTCACATTAATTTCATATTAAAAACTATGTATAAACATTACATATTTTATAGATGTATAAAAAGCTAATTATATTCAGTTGTGCTCGAAAACTAACAAAAAAAAATATAGTCTCCTGTATTACTTCAGTAGTATACCTTTCCGTTGCAGCTTTCACACGCCAACCAATCTTTATAAATGAGGTCTCTAAAAAAATATAATTTCACGGATACGTGACGAATTGCACTTCGACTTTAAAAATATGAAGGATTTGTTAAAAAAATGCATCTAAAATATTCATGTAAAATGCAACCCGCAGCACTTGCCAATGCTTTTTGAGTCTATATCGTCAAATAACTCTTAAACAGACCATTTTTAGGACCTTAAAAACTAAAACTTTGACGCCAAAGGCCTCAAAGGAATGTTTTTCACATCATAATACACACGATGAGACATTCTTGGACATTCAATTAAATTTTCCATTCGGTTCTTCCATATTACCAAAACCACCTGTATATTTCAGCCCTTCTTGCTGGTAGCAATTTTTGTGGCAACACGCTTAGAAGGCTTAGATTCCTCAATCGTATATTTACGCTTTCTGTATACACCGTAGTTTGCGTAGAGTGACGAGGTTTATTTGCATAATCATTAATTCAAGAGTTGCTCTCCAGCAACAACTAGAAGTACTATTATAGTTGCTTGATACCTATGAAGATTGTTTCATTGCGTGTAGTGAAACCAATCAATTAACGTTTTACCGGTGTCTATAAGTGCTGTGTACCTAATTGAGGAGGGATGTGGTGCACAGAGAAGAGTGAAGACTGTGTGTTTAACTGTACCAGTATTTTCGTTATCATTCGATGAAATTTTCAAGTCCGCGAATTCAGACACGTAGCTTTTTCAAAAGTAAAAAGTTTGTCTTTTTTTTGAAAAAACACGAGAAGCTAAAATCTATGTGTCAAAGAATATTGAATAATTACTTCAAATGTTGTCTTAAGGAAGTGTTGTGAATTGTTCCAAGACAACTCTCCATGATACTGAATAAATATTAATTGACATTTCTTTTAAACATCAAATGCATTGTTTTTATTTATTGATATTGAGTTAGTACATTGCAAGTTACCTTTATATGTTTTTAAACAAATAAACACGATTCGTTAACTACTTCCCCTCTTGAAATGGAAATAGAAGGATAGGGATAAATGTGGGGTCTAACATGTGAGAGTTCTCGCACGGGTACGCGGAGGTACAAGTAGAAAACTTGTGTATGACACAACAAGAACAAACGTTTTAAATTATCTAAAGTAAAATAGCTTGAAATGAATGAAAAACAAAAATCAAATCGCGGAGGCCTACAATACTATGTGAATTAATTTAAAAAAGCAACTAAATTTAAAATTATAGAAAGAATAGAGCAAGTCACTCGACAACTGCCAACGATCGCAGTCCAAACGCACGATTTAAATGTTGGCGGTATCTGGAAGTATGTACATCAACGCCCAGCTGCAAACTCATATTGTAAATAATACACCGTTTGATATTAAACTCAAGGTGTCGGTTCGTTAAGATATTCAATATGCAAACATCGTTTGAGTAACATTCCCATGTACCGAAGTGAAGTCTAAGCCTACTAAATTCTTTCTAATGGTAACAAACGGTATTTAGTACTCAAAGGTGAAAATATTAGTTTGATTATTATTTGGCTCGGAATTGCTTTTCTTGAGGAACGGAAGAACGCAAAAATTAATCAAATACTTTTTAGTAAACAAATAATTTTTCAATTTTCGCACCCCAGCAAGCTGGCACCCTGACTCTCCAAAACCCCCTCTATTCCTCATAACAATTCAAGAAAAGCAAATAATATTGCAAAGAGTAACGTTGTACTTGCTCGATCCAGAATTTATGCACTACTTTACTTTGCTTTGCTTTCTGAAGAGTAGAAACTTTTTCTATTATTTTTGTGACTATCAAGAAAAGCCAAAAGCTAACTCTCAAGGAAGATTGAATAATTTCTTCAAATGTTGTTTTTAAAGAAGTATGAATTGTGCCAAGAAGATCTCACTACAATGCTGAATAAACCTTTATTGAAACTTTGGTTCCAACATCAATTGCATTGTTATTTTTGTTTGATCTTCTGCAAGTACATTAGAAGTTACATTTATACATTAAAAATCGTTTCATTAACAAACTTTCCTTCTTAAAGAAAAGGATAGACAAATGGATAGCGAAAGGGTGGGTTTTAACATGCGAGAGTTCTCGCACGGGTACGCTAGTTTTCATTTTTTATTTTTTTAATAAAATAAAATGTAGGGAGGGATCGACAGGCAGGGAGGGAGGGTTCGACAGCTTTGGCAGTTGGGCCATTGAGTGTGTTACAGGCAACACGAGAGCCTAGCCCGTTTACGCCCGTTAATTTTCTTTCGATTTGGGAAAAAAATATAATTTTGGTAGATACCGTAACAATAGCGAAGAGTTGAGTTTGTTTAAAAGAACTGCAGTATGTTAAAAAGTTCAACCTACAAAGGCATTACGTGGCTTTGCAACCCAGAGAAACCCGCGAAATGAGAATTCTGAGAATTGACAGTCTGCACTAATGAGGTGAGTAAAGGGTCTTGCAGATAGAAGAATATGGAAAGTGAACTGAAAATCAGGAGGATTTACAACATTCGCAAACAAAACGGTACATGAAATAATAATGCCTGGAGTCCAATTCCCCTACGTGACACCTCCCAGGTATTTATTTGTATCTACTTTTTAACATTAATTATTGGTCCGGCCGAACTAAAATTGTTATATTTTACAAGGTTTGGGGCAGAAGTCATGGCAACTATTTTTTCCTGAAAGAAATGTTATCGAATAGCAAATTTCATTTATATCTTGAAAGAAATGCTGCAGTAGGATGTGTTTACATCAACAGATAGCTCTGCAAATGTTTCTATTAGCAGAGGGAGCAACTTGAAATCAGTTCGTCTACCGACGTGCGAGGGTAACATGTTTCCAGCAGTGCTTTTACTCCAAAAGAGCCGTTTACCATGGAAGGAATGTCCTAGAATGTTACACGGAATTAGTGGAAGCTCATGGAATAATGCCCTTTCACATCGGACAGCCGCGAGATGCGCAGGAGAGTTTCTGCAAAGATGCGCAGCAACCAGTGAACAGCAACCCACGTGACAACCTGTGAGTGTGCGGATCAATGTGATGTGCGGTAATCCACCATCTATCTAATCAGGCCTTTATAACGGTATGTAATGCTTTTGGAATTTGTAAAGTCGTATTCTGTAAAATACCTTAGAACATGAAACGAGTGTGGCCATTTCAAATACCTTAATAAATATGATAAATTCAATTTTTGTGTGTTAATAAATGTTCAAGTACTTTGTTTACACCTTGTCCTTTCATGTGTATATTTGAAAATGTCCACCCCTACTCATATTCTCACAAAAAAATAGTAGCCATGACTTCTTCCCCAATCCTCGTAAAACATTGCATATCATATTGTGGGATTGCGTAAGTTCTCTCGCCGAGGGATGGCGCCCTGAAACAGTTGGCTGCAATGCGAGGAGTCGTGTGAGCCTAAGCACGGCGTCAGTCAATCGGAGTCACGTTGGAGCAACCGCCT
>JAHLJT010008756.1:128101602-128123119 GCA_031308135.1 Acheta domesticus
TTACGCGTCCGGAAACACAAAATCAATCAATCACACTGGGAGAAAGCTTTACAGATACTCTCTTACCAATATAGCGATGATGTGTGAGCCAGAATAAGCGCCGTGAAAGCCAGATCAGCGCGCGACACCATTGCCACCACTGAGGACGGACCGTGCCCCGAGGCCTGCCGCCGGCGAAGACCAGCGCCGACGTCACCCTCCTCGATTGATTGATTGTTCACGATTCCAGGTGCGTCAATTATAGGAAGTCATTATTCCCGTAAGTGTAATGCATTTTTTTCCTCGGGAGGGTGTCAGTAATCTCCCCCCCTAGATGGCGAGAACTGACGTTAACCTACCATCGACTATTGAGGTTTTCCCTAACCAGGTATCTCCCATCAGTGCGGCATCGCCCCAGCCGGGCCAAGTTCTAAACTCCCGACTGGTTTCCCAGCATATGTGGTAGTGTAGTGCAAGTGTGAGTGTAAAGGGTGAGGATAGGACAAAGAAGAGGAAGGAAAGATCGCGCGCGGTCCGTGGCCCGTTTGTTAGGGTACTGCTCCGGCATTCTCCTGATGATGATCGGAGAACCCACGGAAAACTACCGATCAGAGCAGCCGGCTGCTAGAATTCTTCTCGAGACAGCGACTGAATTCGACCTAGCTGACAAGCTAGTGTCAAAAATCCTGCCGGTGGGAGCTCCAGACAGTATTAATTAATAAATTACATTTCCATACCACTTCCGATCGTTTATGTGTAGTAAATGAAGGTGTGATTAATAGATTTTTAACCCGAGTTTCTTTATTTTTATTACTAGTGGAGTTCTTGAATGGTACAACACTTGAGTCATAGCTGATTGTCGCCCATTGTTTTGTCAAGAAATGAATCAAAGCCCCCAGAGCCGTCACTCAAATCTACAGCGCTCGAGAAAGAAATTGCTCAAATCTAATGCGCTCGAGAAAGAAGTCACTCAAACCTTCTGCCCTCCAGAAAGAAGTCACTCAAACCTACTGCATTCGAGAAAGAAATCTCTCAAACTTACTGCGCTCGAGAAAGAAGACGCTAAAAACCTGTAATTGAGAAAGAAATCGTTCAAACCCACGGCGCTCGAGAAAGAAATCGCTCAAACCTACTGCACTCGAGAAAGAAGCGCTCGAGCGAGCAAATAGAAGGCCTCGCAGCACTCTCGATGTGAGAGCTGAACCAGCCAGACGCTGAGTAGAGCACGTTTCACCGAGGGCAATGTGTTGAGAGAGCGAGACGGAGGATTATTTGACTGCTCGAGTTTAAAGAGCCAGGCGGGCGGGCTGGCGAACGCATCGACGTCATTGGCACCTCAGATAAAAGGCTTCATCAACGCGCGCTGCCGGCGGGCGCCGGGGTCGCTCGGGCCAAAGGGATCGGGTGAGTGCAGAGGGTCGCTGCGGCAGTTCCACAGAGGGCGGGCGCCCCCACGCGGCGTGGCCATCGGAGCGAGAGGCTTTCGAGGACGAGCGCGGCCAATGCAACTCTTTATGTAGACGATTAAACAATCGTTTACATAAAAACTAATTGCAACAAATTCGTTAGGATTTTGATTAGTAAAGACACACGGATCACTCTCGCTGGGTTCCAATCCGCATTCTCGTAAAATGTCACATAATTTGTTAAACCAACACCTGCCAGCTTCAGGAAGACCATGCAGGCTTTACGCAATTTCAACACCTTGCCTTCAGGAACAATTATACCATCAGGTATCTTCATGAACACATTTCGTTCAACTTCGCCATTTAAGTATGCAATTTCGATCCCTTATACAGAGTGTCCGAGGAGGAAACGTCGAAACTTCGAAAATAAGCTCTTAAAACAATTCTAAGAAAACAATTCAGGAAGATCATACAGAAGATCATACTTTTATGCAATTTCAACACCTTGCCTTCGGGAACATTTATGCCATCAGGTATCTTCATGAACACATTTCGTTCAACTTCGCCATTTAAGTATGCAATTTCGATCCCTTATACAGAGTGTCCGAGGAGGAAACGTCGAAACTTCGAAAATAAGCTCTTAAAACAATTCTAAGAAAACAATTCAGGAAGATCATACAGAAGATCATACTTTTATGCAATTTCAACACCTTGCCTTCGGGAACATTTATGCCATCAGGTATCTTCATGAAAACATTTCGTTCAACTTCGCCATTTAAGTATGCAGTCTCGATCCCTTATACAGAGTGTCCGAGGAGGAAACGTCGAAACTTCGAAAATATTCTCTTAAGACAATTCTAAGCATATTTTGTCTAATAAACTACGTGGATATTCCGAATGGTTGAGCTGCAATGAGCACTCAAATGTTGGTTTGAAAAAATGATTTCTAGGCAAAAATCTGCATTATAGAAGCATAGAAACACTTCAGAAACATGTAAATTGTTTATTATTTACAAAAGAAATTAGTATATTTGCTCAGACAGAAAAATTAAGCGAGAAATAAAAAAGCAGTCGACTGGTGTAAATTGGTTCTTTTTTATTTCTCGCTTAATTTTTCTGTCTGAGCAAATATACTCATTTCTTTTGTTAATAATAAACAATTTACATGTTTCTGGTGTGTTTCTATGCTTCCATAATGCAAAGTTTTGCCTAGAAATCATTTATTCAAACCAACTTTTGAGTGCTTATCGCGGCCCAACCATTCGGAATATCCACGTAGTTTATTAGACAAAATATGCTTAGAATAGTCTTAAGAGCTTATTTTCGAAGTTTTGACGTTTCCTCCCTGGACAACCTGTATAATGCGCAATACTGAACTCCGGATGTTTTGATTCTAATATTGGAAATCATGATGAAAAGAATTGACTGCCTGCCAGCGTACGGACCATAAAATATAACATTTTGGGGCACTTATCCCTTCCATCTCGGGGCATAGGCATAAAGCAATCCTATGTGAATAAAACAAGGTTAATAATAATAATAATAATTATTATTATTATTATTATACATTTATATTTGATTTAAACATCTGAATAGTGAGATTTATTATAGTAATGATTGAATAGTTGTTTTTTTGATAATCAATTAGGTTGATGTTTCTCTTCTCTTGTACTACACTATTTGGTATACGAAGAAATAGTTTTATCTTTCTTAGTGCCGTTACATAGAAAGGCGACAAAAACGTGCTTTGGCGGGAAGAGATTATTCTTCGCCAGTGCCAAGACCAATTGGGAAAAGACTTGAGTTTCGCTTTATCCAATACATAATTTTCAATCAAAATTTATATTTATTATAAATTCTTATTGATTCCAAGTCGTATTATTTTAAATGTGGATTTTATTCTTGTAAAACTGCCATATTTCATGACCATCTGTAGACGATTCCATTTGCGTCGTTCACGGGTATTGGTCAAAATAATTAGATTTGTCAGTTAGTCGACGTTTCGGAGTTTTTATTATTCCATCCTCAGGGCAGGATAAGTTTAACAACACGCTTATTACAAACATTGTCACAATGTTAATTAAAAAATGTGTCACATTAATTTCATATTAAAAACTATGTATAAACATTACATATTGTATAGATATATAAAAAGCTAATTATATTCAGTTGTGCTCGAAAACTAACAAAAAAAATATAGTCTCCTGTATTACTTCAGTAGTATACCTTTCCGTTGCAGCTTTCACACGCAACCAATCTTTATAAATGAGGTCTCTAAAAAAATATAATTTCACGGATACGTGACGAATTGCACTTCGACTTTAAAAATATGAAGGATTTGTTAAAAAAATGCATCTAAAATATTCGTGTAAAATGCAACCCGCAGCACTTGCCAATGCTTTTGAGTCTATATCGTCAAATAACTCTTAAACAGACCATTTTAGGACCTTAAAAACTAAAACTTTGACGCCAAAGGCCTCAAAGGAATGTTTTTCACATCATAATACACAAGATGAGACATTCTTGGACATTCAATTAAATTTTCCATTCGGTTCTTCGATATTACCAAAACCACCTGTATATTTCAGCCCTTCTTGCTGGTAGCAATTTTTGTGGCAACACGCTTAGAAGGCTTAGATTCCTCAATCGTATATTTACGCTTTCTGTATACACCGTAGTTTGCGTAGAGTGACGAGGTTTATTTGCATAATCATTAATTCAAGAGTTGCTCTCCAGCAACAACTAGAAGTACTATTATAGTTGCTTGATACCTATGAAGATTGTTTCATTGCGTGTAGTGAAACCAATCAATTAACGTTTTACCGGTGTCTATAAGTGCTGTGTACCTAATTGAGGAGGGATGTGGTGCACAGAGAAGAGTGAAGACTGTGTGTTTTAACTGTACCAGTATTTTCGTTATCATTCGATGAAATTTTCAAGTCCGCGAATTCAGACACGTAGCTTTTTCAAAAGTAAAAAGTTTTCTTTTTTTTGAAAAACACGAGAAGCTAAAAGCTATGTGTCAAAGAATATTGAATAATTACTTCAAATGTTGTCTTTAAGGAAGTGTTGTGAATTGTTCCAAGACAACTCTCCATGATACTGAATAAATATTAATTGAACATTTCTTTTAACATCAAATGCATTGTTTTTTATTTTATTTGATATTGAGTTAGTACATTGCAAGTTACCTTTATATGTTTTTAAACAAATAAACACGATTCGTTAACTACTTCCCCTCTTGAAATGGAAATAGAAGGATAGGGATAAATGTGGGGTCTAACATGTGAGAGTTCTCGCACGGGTACGCGGAGGTACAAGTAGAAAACTTGTGTATGACACAACAAGAACAAACGTTTTAAATTATCTAAAGTAAAATAGTTTGAAATGAATGAAAAACAAAAATCAAATCGCGCAGGCCTACAATACTATGTGAATTAATTCAAAAAAGCAACTAAATTTAAAATTATAGAAAGAATAGAGCAAGTCACTCGACAACTGCCAACGATCGCAGACCAAACGCACGATTTAAATGTTGGCGGTATCTGGAAGTATGTACATCAACGCCCAGGTGCAAACTCATATTGTAAATAATACACCGTTTGATATTAAACACAAGGTGTCGGTTCGTTAAGATATTCAATATGCAAACATCGTTTGAGTAACATTCCCATGTACCGAAGTGAAGTGTAAGCCTACTAAATTCTTTCTAATGGTAACAAACGGTATTTAGTACTCAAAGGTGAAAATATTAGTTTGATTATTATTGGCTCGGAATTGCTTTTCTTGAGGAACGGAAGAACGCAAAAAATTAATCAAATACTTTTTAGTTTTACAAATAATTTTTCAATTTTCGCACCCCAGCAAGCTGGCACCCTGACTCTCCAAACCCCCTCTATTTCTCATAACAAATCAGGAAAAGCAATAATATTGCAAAGAGTAGGCGTTGTACTTGCTCGATCCAGTATTTATGCACTACTTTACTTCGCTTTGCTTTCTGAGAGTAAAAACTTTTTCTATTATTTTTGTGACTATCAAGGAAAGATAAAAGCTAACTCTCAAGGAAGATTGAATAATTTCTTCAAATTTGTTTTTAAAAATATGAACTTGTTCCAAGAACTCTCTCTGTAATGTTGAATAAACCTTTATTGAAACTTTGGTTTCAACATCATGCATTGTTATTTTTGTTTTGATATTCTGAAAGTACATTAGAATTGCATTTATACATTAAAAAATAAACACATTTCATAACAACTTTCCTTCTTATGAAAAGGATAGACAAATGGATAGCGAAAGGGTGGGTTTTTAACATGCGAGAGTTCTCGCACGGGTACGCTAGTTTTCATTTTTATTTTTTTAATAAAAATAAAATGTTAGGGAGGGATCGACAGGCAGGGAGGGAGGGGTTCGACAGCTTTGGCAGTGGCCATTGAGTGTGTTTCAGGCAACACGAGAGCCTAGCCCGTTTACGCCCGTTAATTTTCTTTCGATTTGGGAAAAAAAATAATTTTTGTAGATACGAAACAATAGCGAAGAGTTGAGTGTTTTTTAAAGAACTGCAGAATGTTAAAAAGTTCAACCTACAAAGGCATTACGTGGCTTTGGCAAGCCAGAAAACCCGCGAAATGAATTACTTCTGAGAATTGACAGATAGCCTGCACTAATGAGATGAGTAAAGGGTCTTGCAGATAGAAGAATATGGAAAGTGAACTGAAAATCAGGAGGATTTACACATTCGCAAACACAACGGTACATGAAAAGTAATGCCTGGAGTCCAATTCCCCTACGTGACACCTCCAAGGTATTTTTATTTGTATCTACTTTTAACATTAATTATTGTTCCGGGCCGAACTACAATTGTTATATCATATGAGGGTTGGGGGAGAAGTCATGGCAACTATTTTTTCTGAAAGAAATGTTATCGAACAGCAAAATTTCATTTATATCTTGAAAGAAATGCTGCAGTAGGATGTGTTTACAATCAACAGATAGCTCTGCAAATGTTTTCTATTAGCAGAGGGAAGCAACTTGAAATCAGTTCGTCTACCGCCGTGCGAGGTGAATGTAAACATGGTTTCCAGCAGTGCTTTTACTCCAAAAGAGCCGTTTACCATGGAAGGAATGTCCTAGAATGTCCACACGGAATTGGTGGAAGCTCATGGAATAATGCCCTTCCATACCGGACAGGCCGCGAGATGCGCAGGAGAGTTTCTGCAAAGATGCGCAGCAAACCAGTGAACAGCAACGCACGGACGACCTGTGAGTGTGCGGGGTCCATGTGATGTGCGGTAAATAATCACCATCTATCTAATCAGGGCTTTAGAACGGGCATGTAATGTTTTGGAAATTTGTAAAGTCGTGTTCTCTATGTGTTAGAACATGAAAGGAGTAGGCCACTTCAAATTCAATAATAAATATAAAATTCAATTTTTGGGTGTTGATAAATTTCCTAGCACTTTGTTTATATCCATTGTCCTTTCATGTGTCTTTTGAAAGTTTTCCACCTTTAATTCACATTTAGGTAGGTGTTTCACATTCTATAACTGATTTCAACTTAAAAAATGATCTACAGTAACACAGGAGTTGAATACATCGACAGGCCAACTCACATTAGAACATTCATTATACGTTCTAGAAAATAATGCCATTTGTAAACTGCTCGAGATAAAGGGTGGTTGATCTGAACCTGTGGTAAAATATTTACGACGTTTATTGAAATGTATCAATCGACGGCTTACGACCCATAAACGCGCATGATCGACCTTCAACCAAATGAATAATTAAAACTTGTTATCGAGATCGCACATTTTTGTTTTATCTTCTCCCTGAATTTGCCTCCTCTTGGCTCTCTGCTCCGTATGAAATCGACTGCGCACTAACGGCGACGTAGCCGCGCGGGGGATTCGACGCTGTAATGAGAGAAGGGGCGGCCGCCCCTGGCATCGTCACCGGTCCGGCCTTTGCACCGCGCTCACTGCCGAGCACATCAACAACAGTGCGGCCCTAGGGACCCACCGCCCGCACCCGCGCGCACGCCCACCCGCGCATGCGCCGGTCGCTTCTCCTGCCGCCCTCTTTGCTCGCCCCATCCTCACACCGCCTCCGCCTCGTCGCACACCCCGCCCACTCCCGCCTCCCTCGCCTTTTGCACTCGTCCGCTACCCCTCTCCTCCCCGCTCTCCTGGCCTCCCCGCCCTATCCGTCCTACCACCTCTCCCCGCTCTCCCAATTCCTCCCCGCCCTCCCCGTTTTCCCCGTCATCCAGCTCCTCTCCCACTCCCACCGCCCCCCAGTTCATCCCCCCCTCCCTCTCTGCCCGTCCTCCCACCTCTCCAGAGCATCCCTCCCAGTCTCCCCTCCCTCCCAGTTTCTCCCCTCCCCGCCTCCCGGTTCTCTCCACCCTCCACTCTTCCCCGTCCCTCCCAGCTCTCCCCGCGCTCCCGATCTCCCGCGCCCTCCCAGCTCTCCCCGCCCTCCCAGCTCTCCCCGCCCTCCCAGCTCTCCCCGCCCTTCCAGCTCACCCCGCCCCTCCATCTCTGCCCGTCTACCCAACTCTCCCGCCCTCCCAGCTCTCCCCGCCCTCCCAGCTCTCCCACGTCCTCCCGCTCTCCCGCCCTCCTAGCACTCCCCGTCCTCCTAGCTCTCCCCTCGCTCCAGCTCTCCCGCCCTACCATTTCTCGCCGCCTCCCAATTCTGCCCGCCCTCCCACCCTTCCCACCGCCGCCCATCCCTCTTCCGGGGGCACCCTGCTCTCCCTCCGCCAACCCGCACCGCCCTCTCTCTCGTCATCGCCGCCACGGCTCCTCCGCTCGCCCCGCGCCGCTCGCGCCGCGTCCAGCTGCAGGCGAGTGTAGCCGCTCGGGATCAGCGCTGCTAATTTATTCGGCTCCAAACCGCCGACCGCGGCCCCCGGTTCATTTGCGGCCGCGCCCCGAACCCCCCTGACCGCTCCCCGGGCGCGCCGGCCGCCTCACCGGACTCATCCGATTGCAGCCACGTCCCCCCTCCCCACACGCCCGCCAAGTCCACTCCTCACCCCTCTTCACTCCCTCCCACACGGCCCCTCCTCCCACGCCCCCACGCCCTCCCCCCGAGGCCCTGCCACCACGCCCCTCCCCCACGCCCCTCCCCCACGCCCCTCCCCCCACGCCCCTCCCCCACGCCCCCTCCCCCCCACGCCCCTCCCCCACGCCTCTCCCTCAAGCCCTTCTCCCCATGCCCCATCCCCACAACTTTCCCCTACACCCTCCCTCACAACCCTCCCCCCCAGTCCATCCCTACGCCACTTTCCCACGCCCCTCCCCCACGCCTCACCCCCACGCCCCTCCCCCACGCCACTTCCCCACGCCACTTCCCCCACGCCACTCCCCCACGCCACCCCCCACGTCACTTCCTTCACACCTCATCTCCTGCTTCCCAGTCACCGACCCACCGCTGCCACTCCTCCGCACTCCCCTCACGACCCACTCTTCCCTGTGCGGAATCAATCTTCTCTCTGGATTTTCTCCGTTTCTTCGCAATTATTATTCTCATATTGCGCAATTTTGTTTACAATTATTGCGAATAATTACATTGGAAAATGAATTTCAAATATTCGAAATCCCTTAAATTCGAAGGATTGAGAAGTTTCCAGAATGAGTTTCCTACCGTCGTATTAGTCCCTTTTAATTCCGCTATACGTACGTATATACGGAGTAATATACGTAGTACAAGGAAAGTTAGGTAATGCTGCGCGAAAAAATGACGAATTTTCGACAGAAAAAAATTAGTATTATTTTCCTATTTCTTTGGATCTCGGCTAGGTATTCTGAAATGCCACATACTCTTGCCAGCTGCCATCTATCGCCGCCCAAACTACAGTTTTTTGACATTTTCTTAATTTTTCAGTTTCCTAATGGCAGAACGGAAATATTAATTTTAGAATATTAAAGAAGACTAAAAACTCATCGTAAATGGCAATGACCTCCTACTAACTTGCAGTCTCCTAAAGTTTTCCATCCCAAATTTATCGTACACTTGTTTTGTTCCTTCCTACTTGTGCTCTGTTCTTTATTTTTTCGAATTTGAGTGTATTTTTCCAAATTTATTGATTTCTGAAGACCAAAATAAATACAAATGTTCGCCGCACTCGATCGGACAATTGTTCCTACAGGTTCCAGCTGTCACTGGCCACTTTATTTAAGCAACTTTTACGGTGCACGATTACAATACTCTCTCTTCTTGTATGAGTATGTGCGAGAAAGTGAAAAAAAATGAACTTTTAGCTTGCCACGTATGCCCTAAAAAAACTGCTGTTCCTAGCGTGTGTCTAAAAATGGATTTTTCCTCAATTTTAGATATGAATTTACTTTTCATTTGACTCGCTCTTCACAGAAACACCAACGTCTCAAGGAGGAAGATTGTTGGGCGATAAACCGACGATAGGCCTTATCACGCAGTTTGAGTATACGGCAATATCTTCGCCGATTAGAATGATGATAAAGTGGACGCAGGTGCTGGAACAGAGGAGAGGTTCATTATTCTCTTCCACTCTCGATGTTTGCGGTTCAGGTGCAATAATTGACCTGCAAGCTGTTAGAAGTCAGAGGTAAATCATATCTACTTTTCTGCTAATCTTAAAAATAGAGTGTTTAATAATTGATAGTCATATTTTAATTATTTGAGGTATTGATGGTCGTTTCACAATTTGGGTGCATGAGAGTTGGTTTCAATTATCTTCCACGACCAAGAAAGAAAGTTATTTCAATTTATTTTATTTTTTTTTATTTTCTGCATAATTTACAATCTGTTCTTGTTAGAAAAATAAGTAAATGGTGTCTAATAAATACATTTCTGACGTGAATTTTGTGACATTGAAATTTTCATTTAAGAAATCGTTATGGCAAATCTAAAATATTCTCTCGTTTCAGTCTATATACATGTTCACTGTTGTCTAGCAGATTTGTTGAAAGGTAATTTGGATGCTCGTACAATCTCTTCTGATAAGCTTGGCTCTTCGTGGTGATAATTTCTTCTAGCGGGATGATGGTGAGGTCTCTGTATATCGTCTTGTTTGTCACTTACCACGGTGCGTTGCATAGTTTTCGTAATGTTTTAGCTTCGAATATTTTTAGAATTTCTAGGTTCGATTTACTGGAAGAGCCCCACAATTCAATACCATAGATCCATGTTGGTTTGATTATAGTTTTGTAAATTTGTACTTTGTTATGCAAGGACAGCTTTGATTGTTTATTAGCCATGAAAATTTGAGTACTTTAAGCTGCGCTTCTTTTCTCTTAGTTTTTGATGTGGGTTTTCCTAATCAGGCGTCTATCCAAATGCAGTCCAAGGTATTTGATTGTATCAGCTTCGTGGAGTTCATCGTATATTCATCGTATCGTTCATTGTATCAGTATTGTTTAGTTTTACTTTTGGGCAGTTTTCTTTTCTTAGTGAAAATGTTATGTGTTTTGATTTTGTTTCATTAACTGTGACTCGCCAACGATGACTCCAATCTTCGATTTTGTTTAAATGTTCTTGAAGATGTTGTGATGCACAGGAAGGATCTTTATTTGCAGAGAGAATAGTTGTGTCGTCTGCAAAGGTGGCTATTGTAGTTATTTCTGTAGTTGGTAAGTCTGAAGTTGATATAAGATATAATAATGGTCCATGAATACTTCCTTGTGGCACCCCTGCAGAAATAGGTTGGAATTCTGATAGAGCGTCCTGGTATTTCACTAGAAATAGGCGATCGCAAAGATATGATTTGAGAAGTAAATAGTAAGAGTGCGGAAGAAAATGTTTTATTTTAAATAGAATTCCTTCACACCATACATTGTCGAATGCTTGTTGTATGTCTAGGAATGCTGCAGAGCACTATAACTTTTTTTTTCCGGCTTTGAGAAATTGTGTTTACAAGACGATGAGTCTGTTCTGTAGTTGAGTGCCCTTCTCGAAAGCCGTATTGAAAGTCAGGAATCGCATCTTTAATTATACGCTTGAGGACGTTGTAAGAGAAGTTTTTCAAATACTTTTGATAAGACAGGTAGCAGACTAATCGGTCGGTACGATGTCACATCCGTAGCAGTCTTTCCTGGTTTCAAAATAGCTATTATTTGAGCGTATTTCCATTGACAAGGATAATGACTACTTCAAAGTATCGCGTTGAATATACTGCATACGAATGCAGTCCTTGTTACGAATGCATATCCTTTTCTTGGCGTTTCCTGTAAAATCTTACCAGTAATAAGGTCAAACCCTGGACTTTTTCGTAGGATGCGTGTGTTTTTTAATTGTTTGTTCGAATTCTCGTGAGTTGAAATGCTTTATGGGCAGTGATAACTGTAAAGGTACGTTCAAAATCTCTAGCACTTTATTTTAAATAGTACTTTCATCTTCTGCTGGTTTGAAAACTGATTGCAAAGTGCTTTTGCTAAGCATTCGACCTTTTCTTCTGCGCTTCTTGCCCACGTGCCATCTTCTTTTCGAATTGGTGCGATGTGCTGTTGAGGTCGTTTCAGTTTTCTTGTTGCTTTCCAAAGCAAATAATTAGTTTCAGCAGTAGGTGATAGTGCTTGGATGTAATTAGAGAATGATTTGTTTTCGTATTCCTGAATTTGACTTGTTAATTGTCTGGCTGCTGTGTTGTATTTTCTTTTGTCATCTGGTTGACGAGTCGTCATGAATATTCGTCGAAGACGACGTTTTTCTTCCACTTTTTGTCTTATTTTCTGCGGGATACGTTGAGGATTATTTATTGTTTCTCTTGGTGTTGCGGCCCAGGCAACGTCTTGTAATGTGTCAGTTAGGTGCTGTATTGCATCTTCCGATGCTTTTCTCCTGTTGTTAGCAACGCATTTGCAGATAGTTGATTGTTCACGTACTCCGGTACTTGTCCCAGTTTGTCCTATACTTGTTAGTTTTAGAGGATAATTTCTTTCAGATATATTTGAACTGATGGTCATTTCTACTGGGGAGTGATCTGAGGAAAGGTCGTAACAAGATTTTTACTTCTACTGTACCAAGATGCACACCTTTTGCTAAGTAGAAATCCAGGAGGTCAGGAAGCTTGTTGACGTCGGTGGGTCAGTACGTAGGTTCACCCGTCGATATAGTAGAAACCTTTAGTTTGTTTGTTACTTTGATAATGTTTTTTCCTCGTAATGTGTTGAGTCGTGAGCACCAATGCTGGTTCTTTGCGTTGAAATCGCCTCCAGCTATGAATCTTGGTCCTCATGTATTTAAAAAGTCTTGAAATTCTGTTATTCTATGTTTGGGCGGACAATATACATATGTAACGTTAGTAAAGCTTGACCTTCTGTCACCATTACAGATGTTGCTTGTATTTCTTCAGTTTTATATTCACTTAGTTCGTAATGTTTGATAGTGTTTCGAATTATTATAGCAGTTCCTCCATGCGCTGTACCGTCCGGGTGTTTGGTATTATTATATCATATCCGGGTATCTTAAGTAGGATTTTTCAGTTAAAGTGAGTTTCGGAGATTAGCATAATATCTACATATTTTTCTTTGAGAATAGTTACGAGCTCTTTTCGATGTTGGATTAAACCGTTTGCGTTCCAGAAAATAATTTTAATTTTTGGTGCCATTTAGTGCGTCTTGGATATTAATGACGTCAGTATGCTCAGCAAAGCCCCAATTTGTTCAGATTGTTGTTTAAGGATGCTTTCGAACCTTTGGAATGGGTTTCTCTTATTTTGTAGAGGTCTGTTTGGATTTGATTGTGGAGTACAGCATATATTGAGTTTTGAGGAGATGCTGTACGAGAGAAGGGATTGGAGTTGAAAGTGGCGAACTGGGAGGGGAGGGAAATCGGCGGCGTTTGACACTTTTTGTTTCTTCTTGGCGATGGTGTCCGTTTCTTTTCTGTACTTGCTACGTTTATTAACGTAATCTTGATACACTTGGCAGCCTTTATAGTTGGCTGGGTGACTTCGCGAACATAGCGCGCATGTTGCCGGCTGCGTTGCATCTTTTTTGCATTCGTTTGTGAAGTTATTCTTCACCGCATTTCACGCACCTTGGAGTTGCCTTACAGTATTTCTTCGTGTGACCATACTCTTGACAGTGGTGTTACTGGTTTGTACTGGTGTTTTACTGGTTACTGTTGTACTGGTGGTTACTGGTTAGCGGTTGTACGGTGTTTTCTTTTTGTACGGTGCTTCAAATTTCTATCTCTGCATTTACAAGTGTATCATATTGTAGATTTCTGCATTAGTTTGCACTTGGTTCTAAATCTATAAAAAAGAGCGATACGGCTTTTGCTTATTCGATGAAGTACATTGTGCATGTTACGAACGGCGTGACCCTATGGATTTAAGTTCAGCTTTTACTTCTTCTATGTTGCGACGGATGAGTATCGGAGCACTACACGAAATGCTACTGTCTTTCTTTGGATTAATAAGTGTGGTATTTGGCCTCGGATTTGTCTAGTTGCTTAATTATTACTCTGTAAGCTTCAATAGTTTTCGGTAGGCACTTTTACATCCTTCGCTGTACATTTTTTACTGTAAAATCTCGTCTTTTACTTGTAGTTTGAGAAATTCTATTAATTTGGATACATTAGTAATACTTTGCACGAATATTGGCGGTATGTTATGATCTACTGGGGGGCTTTTGGGAGTTTAAACTTCTGATGTGTCTTCTAATGCTGCATATTGATTTTTATGCGTAAACACAGGCGCACTGACACTCGAGGGAGTTGGCATGAACTGGACGCTATTTGCGTGTTTCTTTTCTTTTTCGAGGTTGTTTGCCACTCTAGGGTACTCACGGTTCTATTTCAGGTTGTTTCAGACGGCCCCGGACCTTGTATTTGTTGAGACCATTGCTGTGGCGGCGTTCCATGAAGTTCCCAGGGTTGGCCTTGGTGATGAGCTGCATAGAAGCCTGTTGGATCTCTCATAAGTAGTTTGTTGATTTATTTGTATCAATTGTGGATCTTGATTCATTAGATGTTGATGTTGTTCTAATTTTTGTTGCACGTTTATTGCATTAGTAGTTAACTGATTACTGTTTTGACCCGCGGGGCCACTTGTAGCTTGACCATTTATTGGTGTTGAATTAATATCACTGAATTCACTGTGATGATTTAGTGTTTCCACTGCTCTAGCGATGTGCTGCCTCGATATCAGGGGGAGTCACTTGAAAACATGTTCACTATCGCTGTACACTGAACTCGTAGAGTTTGTACACTGCTAACCTTCTCTCACGGAAGTCGCCCGAGGGAGAGCCCTCGGCGCACGTCCGCTCGCTACCGTGTTCAGACTAGAACTATTGTTATTTCAAAATAAAAATTTATTTCTAATATTACGAACCAAGGGTATTATAACATTTCCATTGATAGAACGGCGACAAAATGCGCGAAGACCTTTGGCCCGAGGGCTATTATCACAGAGATCATTAGAACGAGTTAACGCCCTGTTGATACACACATAATTTTATTGATTCAGATTTACGTATTTTACTATTAACTAAATGTTGACTGAACTCGGTTTGTCTTTTGATATTCCCTCCCATGAATTCCTCCAAAAGAGAACATGTAGCATCATTCAACTGTTTTCATATTTCCCTCGTAAGCCACAATCCTCTCGATGAAGGTAAGTTATGCAGTGTATGTTCGAGGTCCGTATCGAAGGCATAACAAGCTCTAAAGTTTCTTAAAATTAAAATATTTTTATGCGCACCTTTTCGAGGACCTAAGAAATAGTGTGAATTTTTTCAATTAATTTGTAATAATTAATAGAATTAAATTTCGTGTCATGAATACTGTGTTTACGCCTGAAAAAAAGTATTAATATAAAATAGTAAAAAAAAAAGTATAATACGTGTTGTTCTATCATTTTTTGCATAGATTTAAGCTGTGAATGTAATCCGTTCTTTCTAGGAACACAAGATTTTCGACAGTGTGAAGGATGGCATGGTCGCAGTTCGTGAGCGACATACCGAAGGATTTGTCCTTGGAAAGTACGCATCCATGCAGTTGCAGTCGAGGACGAGGCTTCTTGTTCGGCTACAAGTCCGGCCGACGAGGACACCGATGACGACCTAATCTCCTCGTCCAGCGACAGCGATTCCAGCGATGAGGACACCTTCGCCGACCAGCTCTACAACGCTGAGGACGCGTGCGGTCCTCGCCTTCAACCCGGCGACCTCCTTCTGGAGGCCCTCGACGGAGGGGATGGATTTGACCCCCGACCCCTGGAGGGCGCAACGCCGACCCCCCTTATCCTTTCGAGAGGACGATCTGTTACCGACCCCCTGGAGGCGGAAAGACATGATATCAACCACTTCGCAGTGGCTCTTGCAGTGCGAGGAGAGGGTGTTCGTGTGCGTTGAAGTCACCAGCACCTGAATGCGAGCACGTTGAAGGTCTTCGACACGCGGACTTCGCAGTGGAGCTGCGTGAGGACGACTGGGGACGTGTGGCCTTTGCGGTCCGGAGTGCATGCGTGTGAACACAATGGACACGTGTATGTGTCCAAGATGGTAAAGAATGGGGTGGCGGTATTTGGGCCTTGGATTTGAGTAGTTTGCAGTGGACATTCGTAGACAGATGGAATGGTCTTCACCTTCACGCGGTATGCCTTCTCCCATATCAAAACCGCCTTTATCTGCTGTTGGACGATTTGTGTTTTTTTTTCTACCTCGTGATTACTTCGTTATGAAGTCCTTGCTTTGGCGACCCACACTTGGGAGGATCTGAATACATGCGGCACAGTACGGTTTCATCGGGGATCGTTGGATCCCTTTCATTATCCAAGAAAAATTGTACACTCTCTTTCGTAAGCAACCCAGTGTTCCGCATCGCGATTTTTGAGCGGATGAATGTCAACGAGAGCGGAATGATCTACACCTTCTCGAGGAATAACTGGGAGCAAATGAAATTCAGCGGAGTTAAGCCTAGAGATACGTTAGATTTGGTCTGCGTTGTGATAAATGGCTGTTTTCTTTTGTTTTCAGAAAAAGAAAGCCGTATATACTTGACTTTTTTTCAAGTTTGAGCACTTTGTGCTTTCAGACAATTAGCAAATAATCAGTTAGATACGTCCTCGCTCGCTTCAACACTTTGCAAAGAGTATTGGCATTATACGATACCCATGGTGGAAATAACATTAGTTAATGTTATTTAAATCTGTAAATGGTGGTAAATAAATGTATGGTGTAAATAATGTATTTCTACCATGCAGATACCATTCAAATCATATGAAAATAATCTAAAATTGGAATGGAGCACTGCAATTATTTCAATTTGGAAGTGACGTAAAAGGCTAAAACGTTTCTTAATTTTTGTTACCCCCTTCCATTAAATGAAATGAAAGTAAGCAATTTAATATTGTGTTTCCAAAATGTCGTTTTTCTTTTAATTTCAACTCCTGCGATTTAACATTCTTTTCATATCTATTACTCTGACAACACAACGTAATTATTATATCACACCACAAGTAATTAAATTTGTTGTCACTATTTTTCAAGTATAGAAGGTCGATATTTGACTGATTAATAATCTTTAATTCTGTTCGACTTAAAACATCGTACAACTCGTTACATGTTTTTCGTCTCTTTTAGAACACAATCTATACATAGTTACGCGTCACTTGGAAACGCCTACGTCTCTCTTTTTTTTCATGTCTCGCTTGTCACCAACAATTCCCCCTTTTACGCGAAACGAATTTCTTCTCTCCTCAGAGGAACTAAACATTTCCGGTTCTTAAAGTCATTGAGCGTAACGCATGTCATTGTTTGTTCAAAATATGAATGAGGATTATAAGATTCAGACTGGAAAATAAGTAATGGAGAAAGGAACTTTACCAATTAATTAAACAGGATTCAAAGTGTATTGGAGTTAAAGACAATATTCACACGTTGAACTTTATGATAAGAAGGAAGATAAAACTTAAAAAGGTAAAGCCTATGGGCTGTATTTATTGATCTGAAGGCGGCATTTGATACTCTTAATAGGAGAAACGTTGGGAGCATACGTTGAAATTAGGATTGATGAGATCATTATTGTCTGGAGATGATACACAAAGAACGAGTTGCAGGGTGAAGATAGAGGTAAATTTAGCCATAAGTTCTGGAATTTGTATTCCCTTTAATGTTCCCTTTTTTCGTTAGGCCACCTGATGTACACTGCTAAGACTTCTTAACCTTCCAGCTCGTTGACTGGGTCGAATATCTCCATTCATTTGGAAGCTGATACTTCCCGTGTCTTTTCTCCTCCAATTACTTAGCCGTCCCCTTAAAATTATTATCTGCTATCATTATCCGTGCCTTGTTTGATTCATAACAACTTGTAATAAACAGCCCCTCAGACTTCCTCGACAGATATTGCCACTCCCTTGTTCTCTGTTTGAGTTGCTCTCTATCTGCTGTCAGAGATCTACTTGTTTATGCGTTACACGCGTTCCCTGCCACCCGCTCCATGTCACACTTTCACCGCACGTTCCTCTCAACGCCCACCCAACCCCCGCCCCCCCCCTGTCCCCCCGCCCAAACCCCGCCCAAACCCCGCCCACCCTCGCTCAACCCCCGCCCGACCCCCGCCCGACCCCCCCCGAACCCCCGCCCGACCCCGCCCGTCCCCCCCGACCCCCGCCCGACCCCCCCGACCCGCGCCCGTCCCCCGCCCGACCCGCGCCGTCCCCGCCCGACCCCCGGCCCGACCCCCGCCCGACCCCCGCCCGACCCCCGCCCGACCCCCGCCCGACCCCCGCCCGACCCCCGCCCGACCCCCGCCCGCCCCCGCCCGACCCCCGCCCGACCCCCCCGCCCCGACCCCGCCCCGACCCCCGCCCGACCCCCGCCCGACCCCCGCCCGACCCGCCCGACCCCCGCCCGACCCCCGCCCGACCCCCGCCGACCCCCGCCCGACCCCCGCCCGACCCCCGCCCGACCCCCGCCCGACCCCCGCCGACACCCCGCCCGCACCCCGCCCGACCCCCGCCCGACCCCCGCCCCGACCCCCGCCCGACCCCCGCCCGACCCCCGCCGACCCCCGCCCGACCCCCGCCCGAACCCCCGCCCCGACCCCCGCCCGACCCCGCCCGACCCCCGCCCGACCCCCCCTGCCCCGACCCCCGCCCTACCCCCGCCCGACCCGCCCGACCCCCGCCCGACCCCCGCCCGACCCCCCCCGACCCCCGCCCGACCCCGCCCGACCCCGCCCGACCCCCGCCCAGACTCTCACATACTCCGCACCTCCCCAACCCAGGAATTACCCATTCCCTACGCCTTTCCTGCACTCCCACGACTCTTCTGCCCTCTCTGGCCCCTCCCGTCCCTCCCTGCCGCTTTTCTGTCCCTCCCACTCCACTGCTTCTCCCCTTCCTTTTCCAGACCTCCTCTGCCCCTTCTCCTCCCCCTCGAATGTCCCAGACCCTCCATCCTCTGCCATGCTCCTCCCCCTTTCCCTCTTCCCCGCCCTCCCCCTTCCCACCCACCCCTGCTCCTCCCTTCCCCTCCCCTTTCCCACGTCCCACCCCATTCCCATCCCTCCATGCCCTTCCACTTTCCCACCCTCTCATACCCCTCTCTTCCGCCCCTCGGATCACCTTCCCCCACTCCGTCCCCTTCTCTGTCCTCCTGTCCCTGTTCTTCCCCTCCCAGCTGTGCGCCGTCCGCGGCGCTGGCGTCTGACTTCCGCTGGTGGACGCACCCCAACCCGCGTGGCTCCGCGTTGTTTGCTGCGCATTTGTGTGGGCGACCCTCTCTCCTCCCTCGCGAAATTGGCAACAGCGCAATTGAGAGGCGAAGGCGCAGAAACGGCGGCCCTCTCACATCACATTTTCAGGCAGGACCACCACCCGGGCCACTTAAGAATGAAAGAAATATGGAAAAAGGCATGTCTCCCCGGTCTCCGAATATAAACCAATGTTTCTGCACTCGTTTCTACTTTGATTATTCTCGAAAATGGGTAAGTCGATTCATTCAAGTGCACTTGAATAATCTCGTGCACAGAGTGCGTCTTTAGCACATCACGGTCTTCATTTGAATTTGATAACCAAATGTTTGTTCTGTCAATTTTACTGAGAAATGCTTTGTATCTGCAAGGCAGTTTATTGAGGATTTGTTTTCGGGTAATGTCCAGAAGGTTATGCTGAATGTGTCTCAAAGCACTGAGGATATGACCTGTTGCCGAAGAAAGATGTTAAATCTTTTGTTTAAGCAACGAGAAACGAACTTCGTTAATTGCCGGAATTGGAGAGCCTGTTGCAACTGCTGTATAACGCGCGGCGCCCCCACAATCGCACCCGAACCACTGTCACAATTCCAGCGCACTTGTTGTTCTAGAATGGCTTTTAATTACCTCCCCAGACTACGTCAGGGCTTTGAGAGTTGTAAATACGCACATGTGACCACAAACTGTGACGAAATAGAAAAATCACCAGAACTTTTACAATGAAAACTTGTGCTTTGGGTGTCGAAACGTAATGAATTACTGCTGATATTATGGAAGAGCACGCTCGAAGGATATTTCTTAACTGAGATCCCCATATTTAGTTAAAGCATTTTACTTTCCCGCTACGGATCAGGGAGAAAGTACGAAATGCTGGGCAAACAACGGCGAATTTTCGGCAGAAAAACTCTTATTACAGAGTTCTGATGACCAAAAATTATATAAATCCAGTTCTTAAATTTAGAAAAAAAATCCTCTAACGACGTGGTGTAGCCAGAATCCATGTTTGCGAGTCCTTGATACCGAAAAATCGAAATGACGCCAAAACGTCTGTTTTTCCCGTCCGCCGTTCGTCTGTTTGTCCGGCCATCTGTAAACAACGCTAGCGACCAAGCCATTTCGCCAATTTTCTCCAAAATTGATATTCCCCAATCGAGGTGGCTGATTTCGCGGTCCCTTGAATTTGAAACCCATGTATTAATTTGGGAGGTACTGTTACATTAGGCCCCTGGGACGATGAGTTAAGTGAATGGATTTGACAAAATTCAAAATGTTTTCGAATACAGCTTGGAGTAATACTTGCAGAGCCTCGCACAACAATTCAATCAACCGGCCAAAGGGGAGTCAAAGCAGTCGTAAAGCAGTTAAAGATGATCTCAGGGAGGCTGAAAAAAATATTTTAAAGAATGTTGTTTCGTAAAAAATGTGGAGATGCATTGATGAACATTCAATACTCAGTTCAAACATGAAATAAATTTAAAAATGTATCTTATAAAATTGCGTAATTTAACTTTGATATGAAAATCTTTTTTGCCATGTCTTCAATTATTACATTCTTCATATCAAAGATAATATGGAATATATCTAAATTTATGAAATGTAAATAAAAGTTATCTATCCCTAATTATTTCTATGTATAAGTCATTCATTTTCTATTCTTTATAAGGTGTCTACGTACTAATTCTGCTCTATTCCATGTTTCAAATACAGCATAAACCTTTGGTCTCGACGCTCCCAATTTAGTAGCCCAAGTTGACACTCCAGCGCTATCACGGATGAAACAGCTCACGGGAGAATTAAAAATCCAAAGTGAGCCAACCGATTGCATCGCTTAAAAGCTCCGGAACTACAAATTCAGTCGCCAATCAATGGGGCCTCACAACTACTTTGCAACGTCATACCTGCTGTGTGATCGGTATTGTCAGCTGAGGAGCACAGAAAAACAGCGAGAAAAGGCGGACTCTGGCGGCGGAAAGTAGAATAACGCAGACTCCCAGAAAGTGATCAACAGTGGCGTAGCGTCAGGGGACCCTGAGATGCTGAGCATCCCCGTATGTAATATTAATAAAGAACCCTAAATACTGTATTGATAATCTTACAAGTGGTCCGTTGAGGGAAACACGTTTTGTATTAATTTTAAATTGATTTCCTATGATTAAATTCGGCGGGTTGTTGAAGTTGGCCTGTGATTGCTTGAAGCTAAAATGCTTCTAGCGTCTGCCGTCCAGATTGCGACGAGCAATGACGCATGCGCAGATGGTGGGTTTCCCCTCTCCCCTGTTCACTCCTGGCCCAGAGAAACCCACGTCGCTAGCATCCACTGCGGAGTCCTCTGCCAAGAGGCTAATGTGAGCAAGTTACTCGTTTGTGCACGAGAGCGCAGCACACTTCAGGCGGTCAGTAAATTATCTCTCTCTTTCTCTCACTCGGAGTCCCCGCGTTTTCATGAGCACAAA
>JAHLJT010008756.1:128124119-128139265 GCA_031308135.1 Acheta domesticus
ATCACATGCACAATGGAAACTTGTGGGTAACAAGAACTTTTTTATGTACATAAATAATCGCCATACAAATGGTTGCCCTTGGTGCTCACAGGAGCATTTACTCTGTTCTTTCCCTGTGTTTAATTACATCCCATTTACAATTTCTCCGTTATCCGGGGGCTACACTCCTTTATTATGATTCCAACATTTGGGGGGGGGGCTTAACTCAAGATCACTGTTATCTACTGGCTAATTACTTTCCCTCCCAATCTTCCGGCCGCTTCTACTCACGATACTCCAGTCTGAATGACGCTGTTTCATGTTCGCCCATCCGCCGTCGGGCCGACGCCTCGTGCCGCATCGTCCGCGTTCGGGCCTCCTCGTGCCGCAGGAAGCCAGCGAGGGGAGGGGGAGGCCCGCAGTGCCGCTCCTGTCACTTGTTCTATGCGTTGTCTTCTTACGTGTCTTGTCGCGCCACCTCGGCCTTCGGGTATGTCCGCTTCCTTCGGCTGTGCTCGGAAGGGCGGGGAACGCTTCGCCGCCGTCGGTCGCTTCCCCACCCCACTCGTGGTCGCAGTGGTCTACTTCGAAACGTTACCAGAACGTTTCGACTGCATCGATACGTCTTCCTCCCAACTACTGTTTTCTTGTTCTCTTACATCATAGTTTCTAGCTTTTATTGTAATTGTCATCGACTGTTCACCTTAATTGCACTTAATAATGTCGAATACTTGTATACATTGTTCCCTTCCTCTACACTGTTCTGCCCACTCCACGTGTTGACCATTCACCGCTTGTGATACTTCACCACTCTCTTGTACCCGTTTTGTCTCGTCTCACTTCTCAACTAACGCTTCCACTTTTGGCACACACTTTCTTTGTCACAACGCCTTTCCAGTTCTATTGCATAACGCTCACTTTCATTGTTCTCTCCGGTAGATATTCCGTACTACCCCGCACGTCTGCACTCCATGAATCTCTCTCTCCGCCACTGTCCACACTTTTCCTTCCGCACGTGATTCATGGCCTCCGGTTCCTCGCACCAAACCGATCCCGGCACCCGACTCCGTCGGCGTGCCGGCCGCCGCCGCGCAGTTCAAACGCTCGATATTCATCGGATTAGTGATAACTATCGTATTCGTGATAACAATTCGTTTCAATATAGATAGATAGATAGATAGATAGAGAGAGAGAGAAGAAAATATGTGTTTTTTGTTTGTTTTTTTATTTATTTATTCTTGCTTGGCCTGAGGCCCTCAGCAGCCGTGAACGACTCAAATATGTGTTATGCGCACATTTTTAGCCCTGATATCGCTTGAATTATTTTATTTATTTAACGCCAAAAAGTAGTTAAGAACTGTTTGTGCCGCACTGTGTGGAGAAGTTTATTCTAAGCACGATATCTCGAATCCCTACCCTAACCCTATTACAAGTTGAATTCTGAATACAGATGGAAGTAAGCATTTTTTCAAGAATTTATAAGCAATTATTCTCTCTGTATAATAAAAATAATTTGCAAATGCAAATCAGCTATAGATTTTGGTACTATCCCTCATCATGACCTCGTGAAGAAATCAAGTTCCTGCCGCGAAAACATCCAGAATGATCATTTCAGTATCGATATTTTCCACTCAATTCTACAAAACGTGCGAGAAGTGAAATTATATGTGATTAGTGAAACTAGTGAATTAGTGAAATTATATTTATGTCCAGAAACAAAACATAGGGCCATCTCAAAAGTCGCTCAAACGATCATCGAAACTGGTCGAACAATGTGATCGAAATGGGAGTCATTGACCCACAAGCTTACAATACTTGAAACTGGTAGTTTAAAGTTATACACTCCAAATGATAAATAGTACATTAAATATCATTGTCGAAATTAATGCTACTTTCCTTTTTGATGCACGGAATAGTCACTAATTGTGTACAGTTATGGAGCACAAACGTTTTTTCATCGCTCTTAAACTTGTGTATCGATTTTAATCGTTTAGAATCTGGCAATAAGTTGTAAAAAATGTACATGTATTGTACGTAATTCTTTTGTATTGATCTGTTCTTACTGACACCTGATGAATATGATTACTAAGTGAATTTTCTGAGTAAGTAAGTAATTTTTTACAACAAACACTGATTCAAAGAAAGAAAGCGTATTCTTGTTGTCTAAGAATATTATGTCTAATTCAGACACAAATGACATCCTCGGTCTAGAACTAGAAAAAAAATAGAGGTTCGATACCAAACGACTGGGAAGAATAAAAGTGAAAATGATTTAAGCCTAAATTTTTAACCAAGACTAGAAGAAAATATAAATAAATTTCAAGGAAGAAGGCTTAAAAAGTTAAATAATCCTGGTCCTTCAAATAGATTTACGAAAAAATAGACAAAATAAACATTCACCAGAATTGTTAATTTTTCATTATTGCTGCATGTATATCAAAGACCTTCAAATATGTCAGAATAAAGTAGGCATCTTCCTAAACATCTAATGTCTAGTCATTTCAAAAAACAAAATGTATCTGAAATACATGAATACCCTTTCTTTTAATTCCTAGGTAGAACTTCAGTATTTCTACCTCAGGTTCCTCATTGCTTCAGGAAGTCAAATTTTGAAGTAGTAAATTATTTTAAAATTAAAATATATGTAATATTTAGTTTATAAATTAATTTTGTAAAATGGAAATTATTGGCCGTTTATTTTCAAAACCAATCAACGCTGATTCCTTTTCCTGAAACACAGCATCCGATATTTACTCCCACGAGGCGGTCGAGTCTTGCGAGGTGCAGTTCGCTGGACTGGAGTCGACCGGTTATCGGCAACCGACCGAGCGCTCGGCAGTCTTGATCGGTCACCGGCGATCGCGAGCACGCAACCGGCTGCCAGGGCCGACCGAGCCCATGGTCTCGAGAGAAAGAGGGGCGAGCGAGCGCGGGTCGGTAAAATCGCGGAGAAAAGAGAATTTTTGCCACCTCGGACGTTGAGCACTATCGATCTTGTACTCCTGCGCAGTTCAAGTTTCGCATCACTTTAGTGCATCTGCGCATGCGCAGAAGATCGATAGTGCTTAAGGTTCGAGATGGCAAAAACTCTCTAATGCGGATCTCTACTCATTATCTTATCGCCTGAAATAGTGAAGGGCAAGAACTGTTGACAGCGATTTTCTGGGTTTCAATTCCCGATGTTGGCGGATTTTTGACTGTCTACTTAGCTAGATTGAATTCCGCCACCGTCTGGAGTGGAATTAAAGCGGTTTCTCTGATCAGTAGTTTTTGGTTGTTTCTCTTCCCAATTCCAGGTAAATTCCGGAACAGTACCCAAATAAATGAACCGTGGATCGCGCGCAATCTTCGTTTACTTATCTTTGTCGCCTTCTCTCCTCTTACACACTGACATTTTCACTTACATGCTCTACACTACCACGCATTTCACAAAGCCCAGTCTGGAGCTTATTGCTTGTCCCGGCTGAGGACACTGCTCCGCTGTCAGAGATAGCAAGCTCTCGTGTAGGTCGACGCCGGACCTCACAATCTAGTGGAGGAAGAATAGCGGTATTTTGCTGGTGATAACATACCTTATACCAACGGGCTAATAAAAATAGCATTTGACGCGTCCGGGCACAAAATAATCAATTGTTCAACTGACGGTCTTCAGATAAGCGCCGCCGTCCCTCGCCTGTGGGGTTCCGTGCCACTGTGAGGAGGGGAAGAGGGGGAGGAGGAGGGGGAGTGGCGGTTGTGGAGGGGGGAAGGACGAGAGGCGGCCGCTGGCGCCGACAGCCTACGTCATCGCAGCAAACGCAACAATTAGCGCCGGCGGCAGCGGCAGGAAGGCAGCCGGGCAGCCGGGCCTTCCGCGCGCCAGCCCTTCCCGTCTCGCCGCCGGAACTTTGATGGACGTCGCGCGCGCAGATGCGGCTGACGGCGGGCATTACTCGGGCAGCGCGCCGCGCCGGCCAACTTCCACCCCGCGCGCCCACCCTCCCGGCCTCTGCCTCCCAACATCCGCCCTCCCTGCCTCCCCCGCTCAGCGCCCACGCACCCTGCCCGCGGCCCTCGTCGCTTCTCCCTCACAACATCCAGGCCGCACACCCTCCCTCACACTGACCCCCTTCGCACTGTCCCCCAACTTCCACCCCGCACGCCAACCCTCCCTGCCACTGCCTCCCAACATCCGCCCTCCCTGCCACCCCCGCTCAACGCCCACGCTCCCTGCCCGCGGCCCTCGCCGCCTCTGCCTCCCAACATCCAGCCCGCACACCCTCCCTCACGCTGCTCCCCCCTTCGCACTGTCCCCCAACGTCCACCCTGCACGCCCATCCTCTCCCGCCACTCCTCACACTGCCCCCTCAAACGCTTTCCCCTGACACTGCCCCCAACTTCCCCCCCCCGCACACCCACCCTCTCCCGCCACTTCCCTCACACTGCCCCCTCACACTGCCCCCTTACACCGCTTTCCCCTCACACTGCCCCCAACTTCCCCCCCCCGCACACCCACCCTCTCCCGCCACTCCTCACACTGCCCCCTTACACCGCTTTCCCCTCACACTGCCCCCAACTTCCCCCCCCCCGCACACCCACCCTCTCCCGCCACTCCTCACACTGCCCCCTCACAACGCTTTCCCCTGACACTGCCCCCAACTTCCCCCCCCCGCACACCCACCCTCTCCCGCCACTCCCTCACACTGCCCCCTCACACTGCCCCCTTACACCGCTTTCCCCTCACACTGCCCCCAACTTCCCCCCCCCGCACACCCACCCTCTCCCGCCACTCCCTCACACTGCCCCCTTACACCGCTTTCCCCTCACACTGCCCCCAACTTCCCCCCCCCGCACACCCACCCTCTCCCGCCACTCCTCACACTGCCCCCTCACACGCTTTCCCCTGACACTGCCCCCAACTTCCCCCCCCCCGCACACCCACCCTCTCCCGCCACTCCCTCACACTGCCCCCTCACACTGCCCCCTTACACCGCTTTCCCCTCACACTGCCCCCAACTTCCCCCCCCGCACACCCACCCTCTCCCGCCACTCCCTCACACTGCCCCCTTACACCGCTTTCCCCTCACACTGCCCCCAACTTCCCCCCCGCACACCCACCCTCTCCCGCCACTCCCTCACACTGCCCCCTTACACCGCTTTCCCCTCACACTGCCCCAATTTCCCCCCCCGCACACCCACCCTCTCCCGCCACTCCCTCACACTGCCCCCTCACACTGCCCCCTCACACTGCCCCTCACACTGCCCCCTTACACCGCTTTCCCCTCACACTGCCCCCAACTTCCCCCCCCCGCACACTCACCATCTCCCGCCACTCTCTCACACTGCCCCCTCACGCTGTCCTCCCTCACACTGCCCCCTCACGCTGTCCTCCCTCACACTGCCCCCTCACTCTGTCCTCGTCACACTGCTCCCCGTCATACTGCCCCCCCACAACTTCCACCCAGCACATCCACCCTCTCTGTCCCTCCCCCCTGCCACTGCCACCCAACTTCCACCACCCTCCCTCTCCCTGCGCTACCACAGTCACCGGTGCCCGCGCCCTCTACCCGCGGCCTCGCCCTCCCTGCAACTGTCCCCGCCCCAAACCTCCTTTTTTCCGCCTCCCCGCCCTCTCCACCGTCATCACCCTCGCGTCTCTCTCCGCCTTCACCGCATTCCCAGACGCTCCCACCTCGTAGACTTCACCGTCCTCCCCCTGCCATAGCCGACTTCCCATCCCTGCCACTGCTGCCCTCTCCACCCTCCCCACATTCACCGTCAGTACTCAACTGCCTGGTTGGATGCAGCTTCTTCAATTCACTGCGAACTAATTTGGAAAGAAATAGTCAGTGAGCAGACATACCATTCCAACAAAATTCCTCCAATAGTTGCAGCCAACATCACAAACATTAACGAATTTATAAAATAACTAAAAGCTAAAGTGATCTCCAGTTTCGTTGCTGATAATAAAAATAATGAAGTGAAAATCGTTGAAAAATCAGTAAAAGACTTCAGAAACTTAGTAAAATATCTAATGCAGACACAAGTATATACACAATCTTATAATGACCGTACTAACTAAAAATTATCTGTGGTGTTCAAAGACATAAACCAAACAGCCTCAGAACTGGAAATATTTCAAAACCTCACTCAACGCCACTCCTCCATAATAAAAGTAACTTACAATAAAAATTCAATCCCGGATATAGCAATTGAATTTAGTGGAAATAAAAACGTAGAAACTATATTAAACTAGAAAAAATAATAATATGTAATCACCGTGTGGCAAATGAAAGAAGACGAAGATACAACGACCCCCTACAATACCAAAGACTCTTGAATTTGGAACACAAAATATTATTGAATACACAAGGTGAAATACGCTATTATACGTAACTCGAATGCCTCGTTCATTAAAATGCCCTATGCAGTCGTGTATATTGCATGCGTTCCCTTCAGGAGTTAGCCTCGGGCAAATACACATAACGGCTTTAAGTTCATTTTCATATCTGCCGGAGGCCAGGTTCATTCTGACTGTAAAATGTATATTCATCCACTTCTTTACCTTTCATTTGTTTTAATCAGTGAAAAATTCTAACCAAATTTATCATTGTTTATCTACGTCATCTGATAGTCGTTTTTCCTGTTCATGTTTCGTATTCAATTACTAATCTGTGGGAATTGGCCACTACGGTTCTTCTTGAATACACGACTTGAATAAAATGTGAAAATTTCATTTCCTGTATTATTCGCGCCTCAATAGAACTATTTCCAATTGATATTTCTAATATTGAATGTCTTAAATACGAGTGTAATGTTTATTAACACCACGAGTCCGGAAATTTCAATATTTAAATTTTACAAATTAAAATAACTTCCTGCTTAACTTCCAACTTTTAAATATGGTTGGGAAGGAGGTCGTTTGTAGTCTGTACGTATGATACCTCTGAGGTTGGTATATATCATTAGTGACTGCTTACGACAGGTTTTACTATATAACGTTTACAAACTTGTTACTTTACCACTGTGGAATGTCGATTCTTAAATTAATTCACAAAATTTGTATCACCATTTTAGAATAGATTTGTTCCATGGAACTACATTATACATTTTGTACCTTTGTTGAAGTAGTAGTAGTACTAGCGAGGTTCTTTACAGCTGACGCCGCTTCTCGCATCCTAGTCGCCACGTCCTTCGATCTTCCTAATCTTCCTCTTGAAGATCTCGTTCCTTCATTGCCTTTTCTATCTCCTTTTCCCATGTTTTTCTCGGTCTGTCACGTTTCCTGTTTCTTTGAGGTAACCATTCCAAATTTTCTTAGGCCACCGACTTTCCGTCATCCTTTGGATATGACCATACCACCTCAATCTTTTAGCATCAGTTACATCCATTATTTCAATATTAATACCAATTTGATTTTTATGTCAACATTGGGTATCTTTATTATGCCTTATTTTACCTTATTGTACTTCTGTGTTTATGGTAAAAGTCTCTGATTTCAAAGACGTACAGCCCGTGACATAGCCACTTCTGTCAACAGTCACTTCTAACACAACTTTCGCAAAACGGGTACCCCCTTCCATTTGCGGAATACTCACTCTCTCTAATTTTCTTCTGCGTGACGTGGAGGAAGACGTATCTTCTGCGCCTTTTTTAGAAAACTAATTCAAGACATGTGTTCACCGGCAGAGTAAAGCGATTAAATTTTAATTTTTGAAAGTTATTTTTTCTTATATTTAAAGTGTCTGTTAAATTTGATTTGCAGTTCAACATTTCTAAACTATGAGAGACTTCGGCACTCAATGATTTGGCAATAATTCTGATAGAGCAAAGCTACAAAATGTGAGTTTCATTACTACAGTGATCTCCACTTTTCTAAGAAAACTTAGGTAATATTTTATTAATGTGTAGGAAAGATGTGGTCATTAGCTGTCATTAATGCGTCCAAGAGTCTACGCATGAACTATTGGAATAGAGCTTGCTTCTCGAAGATCCTTTTATGAGTAACTTGCCTTGTGTAACGTACATTTCCTGTATTATATGCAATTCGTTCCAATTGTTCACTGAAAACGTATTCACAAAATTATTTGATTTTCGTAATTATTCAGCATACCTTACGTGGAAGCTAACTTCTCTAAATATGTCTTTTGCACTGTCGCCATTTCATTACCATTTTAAATACGTTATCTTAGGCTCAATAAAAGTGTACTGATAACTTTGAAGTTATTGCGAATAATTCACATTATTGCGAATAATGTGAAACTGGGACACTGCTTTACATGAACATCAATACATTTATTTTAGCATTAATCTTCACATTATTGTAAACATTACTATTCACTCTTTTATGTAGCAATCGTCCGACCTTACATCAACTTGTTACACTTGTATTTATTAAAAGGTGGATAGAGGTTAACTGCAGTCCGCTACATACATTCAGCGTATGTTTCCCTGAGCCTATTAACAACTCAAATATAATATTCATTCGTTCGAGGTAGCTTTGTGGTAATGCTACATGCTCATATGAGTTTATTTTTTCCAATTGCCCTCTGGCAACGGAAGATATGCACACATGTTTTCATTCCAGTTGTTCTCAAACTAGTAATTAAATTTAACATTCATGTTATTTAGCAAAGACAATGACACATGACATGTTCAGTTATGTTAAATTATGTCTGTTTTGAACAAAACAATACTTTCGTGCCTTTTGACACAATTACAATTTTCCATTAATCAATAGGCCTAAATGTTTATTGTAATTCGTTTAAATTATGTATTGCAATCTCAAACGTTTAATTTTAACAATATCTCGTATGTTAAGCATTATTTCTCATTACCGTCTTTACATTCAACTTACCTTTATACAAGAGTCAATATAATTCACATGTCATCAAATGCCATCAAAAGTTTTAAGTTTTATTAATAACCATATATTGACAATCAGGAACAATTATTCAATTTAGTCTACAAGTTTTATTATGTTTACAAAATTACGTATATGAGATTCCCCTTTCATTTAGAATATTATTTTAAATCAAATTTGTCTCTTAGTATTTTGTAGCACATCCTTTTACTTTTATAATAGCTTGAATTCTCCTTGCCATTGGGTAAACATTTTCAATTGCACGTCAATTTCGTTTCTTTGTCTCGATACCATACTTCCACTATTCTCTTTATGAGCTCAAATTTTGTTCTGCACTTCACTTCACTGTCTTTTTCTTTAAGTCTCTTTCAAATACCTTCAATTGAGTTGGTATCAGAACTATTTCTTGGCCATTCTAATATCTTAATTTTATTATGTTGGAAAATAAATTTTCACACCCTTGACAGTGTGGTATGGAGTTCCATCCTGTTGGAAAATATAACCACCTCGTGGAATCCACTTCTTTAATTGAGGAACTGCACACTTTTTTAACACTGAGACAATGTTCTTTGTTCGTTATCCCATTCACAAGGTATAGTCTACCAAATCCCTTCTGCGAAATAATACCCCATATCATCACTTTTGTAGGGTGTTTTACTTTTTCCTTCGTACATTCGGGGAGCAGTTTCTCGAGAGGTCATCTTCTGACAAACTGATCTGTCTTCTAGAACATCAATGATGGTTTTGTCAGAAAATCACACCTACAAAAATTACAGCGAAGAGAAATTTCTAATTTTTTTACTTATAACTTTCGAAATTGTTCACCATCGATTTAACTCATTAGATAACAATATAAAGTAAATTAAATAAGTGAAATCATATTCAGAGTGCTTACTTTGGTCCAGTCATCCTTTGTCCATCGTTTGTGTTGATTCATTTCTTTTTCATAGCAGTAGTTAACTTCGAGAGTTTCATTGGCGAACAAGTTCTAAAATCCATTACTTTGATTTGGCGTCGTAATGTGCGTGGACTAATTTCACATCCAAGATCTCGTATCATGACTTGTAGTTCCTTATTTGTGGCTTTTCTGTTTTTAACACAAGAAAAGTTTCCTTGAAGTCTTGTTTTTTGGAAGATTTCGTAGGTCATTTACAGTTTTGACAATTTGTGGAATTTCCACTCTACCGTCCTCTTTATTCTTCCCACACTTTGAGGCAAAACCTTTGTCAATTTTTCAATTTCAATGTTTTTTGAGTTCAATATGCTTCAGAATAAGCACAATCTCCCTCTTTTTTTCCGGAGAAATGTCACTTTTCTTACCTATTATTCCTAATTACATTTACCTTTAAAACCACCTATCTATTGCCCTCTAAAATGACGAATCTGAGCTACAACAGCACTTCTCACTATCACAAACACAAATATACACGAAACTTGTCACTTGTCAAATCGAACAACTCCTTAACAACTGAAAAGTAGAAATTCGCTGGAAGCGGGCAATTGCGCAATGTCAATTACAACGAGGATAGAGATTGTAAGTCTTGGGGGGGAAATGGAATTATAAAGCTTTTTTTCCAGAAAGACGATTCTGTTTTAATTTCTTTGTTTATTATTCCAGTGATTCAATGTAAAAAGATTCCTTATATAATACTTTCGTTATTACAATTCCGCATAAACAAATCTATCGACCCACGATAATAATTCTTTCTATTTCCCGCAACAATCCCCTTCGATAAATAATAGACGAAATTACTCAAAAAAGCATTGACTATTGGTGTGTAAATACATAAATAAATAAACGCATTGTTTACGTTAAAAGGGGAGCTTAGCGAGGGATATTCCAGTTGGGCATGTGATTTATTTACGATATTTAAATTAGAGAATGGCTGGGGATAGAGGAGATAGCTCGCCCGATGCGGGGCTGAATATAATATGAAATATATATGAAATAATATTGAAAACAGTGTTCATCTGGAAGATCCAATTCAGAAGATAAGCGCGAGAAATTAAATACAGAGCGAAATTTTAAGGACTTTTCGTGATATTCTCTGTGAAGCCGATTTTTTATATGATGATTCTCAAAACTATATAGAACCGATGAGAAAAAATTTCCGAATTTTGTTTCCTGGATCGAGCTTCATCCTGGAACTTTGAGCTACAAGTGACGCAAATATCAGTTCCGTCGCGTCCTTCAGCTGGCGATGTTGCCAAACTGCATTATTTATGAAATGACCTCCGTATAATTGAAATTCCTTACGTGGACCGACGTACCATCTAGTACGGACTAGGTAAATGCCGAAAATTTATTCTGTTAAAAAAATACAGGATCGTTGATCTGCAGTGTCTATCAATTAACAAAAATCGGTCTTCATGTTTCGATAACACATTTATATTATTTATTGCTGCAATTTTCGTATCTTATTTACATTTTACTTTGTAAATTACATCGGCATGCCATCAAATTGAATATAAATTTGGTTTATTATTAAAGGTTTAAGCTTTTAAAAACTGTCTTATAATTTCTTTGCAAAGAATAATTTGTCTGTCTTGCAAGATGCTTTAGTGGCGCTTACTGTCTATGTCCTCTTAGCTCGCGCTGCCGAAGTGAAGAATCTTTCCCGAGAAATCCCGTGGTCCACCGCAATCTTCTGGCCTTCTTTCTTGACGTTCAAATTATGTTTCAGAGAATGTTCTAAATCTAATGTTAAGCAATTTACACTAATCACATAAAATAATTGCTCACGAATACCTCAGGTTGACATACTAACTCGAGACCAAAGAGTATTTCCTAGAGACGGCACTCAATGTTAAACGGAGAAGCCTTATTTGTCAGCATCCGGTCCGCCACATTGGATTGTATTACTTGCTATTGGGCAAACGGACAGCCAATAGCGTAGAAGTAAGCGGTAAATTTGAATTAAACCAGGTACGCGGGAATTTTAAAATTTCACTCCCATATTTAGGTATTAATTCATGAAAAACTACACAATAATTTTTATTATTATCATAAAAAATTACACAAGGATTTTATGGGAAAAAAAAGTCAAATTAGGGCAGGAAAATCAAGTATTTATTGAGCATATTGATATTACACTTTTTTTTTAAAAATTTCATTTGTTTTAACAATTTTGTATTACACAAGGCAATAAACACAGTACGCACAGTACACCAGCTGAAATGCAACTTTACTTGCTTGTAGACATGCCAAATAAACGTGAATAGTATGGAATACTGCATTATTACAGAGCATTACATATGAACAGTGTTAAAAAGAAACAAGTGAAAACAATACCACACTTTTGCCCTGGTAAAACAAATAGTTATGATACAAATGCCATTTTATTTTGCGAGTAGGAAAGATAGCATCACGAGGCATGTCAGGTGCCCCAATCCTACAAGCAAAATAAAATCACTTTCACCATCAATTTTTAAACAGTATTACTGCCTTTGATTTTATTTAATTCAAGAATACAGATAATGTAATTATGTACTGTTACAGTAGTACCTGATTAAGTCAAACAAAAGTATTTTTTTTCCATGTTGCTTTCAGTTTTATCGGAACATTTGAGCGTTGTCCCACTTCTAACACTAGTGCCAAAAATTGAACTTTTAGCATACTATGCATACTTTGACAGAACTATTTTTACTAGTTGCAGCCTAAAAAATTTTTTGCTAGTCAATAACTAGTTGACAAAATTAGTATATTTACCCATGCCTAATAATAATAATAATATAATAATAATAATAATAATAATAATAATAGTGACTTTATTTATGTGGCGAGACTCGGGCCATCAGGCCCGCTCTTCTGCCTAACCACATACATATATAGATAAAAATTGAACAGTACATTTATTAAATTAAATAAAATACAACTTAGATATGTCTTGCCCCTGGACTCACAAAGTGAAAGTAAAAAACACAACGGCCCAGCATTTACCTTAAACGGCCGGGAAAAACCAGGGAAAACAAAGGAAGTGTGCATGCTCTTCAACATTGAGCAACAAAATAAGAGATTTAAAATAATTTATAACGCATTTACTGACACAAGAGAACATTAAAGAGATGCCCAAAAATAAATTATGAAAACTAACACATACGTCTCAAAACGTTAGCAAGAAAATCTCAACCGATTAAAGAACTCATTAAACAAAAATAAATGAGAATGCACACAACCATCCGGCCAGGACGACAAATCCTATCTCACACATGCACAGTTAGGGGCCTGGCTGTCCAAAGATGGGCTTAAATGAGAAACTACATTAACTTTTAAAACATTATTTATGAAGAGTGGAATGTAACAGTCCCAACAAAGCTTGTGCGCCATAATTTAAATCTGAACATAAGATTGTGAAAGTTTTGCAAATACTTAATTGCACTAAGAACCGAACCTGGAACTTTCTGACAACTGGACATATATTCTAACAACCGAGCTGTGAAATCAAACTGCATTCATGACTCAAGATAATTCACAATCTAATAGGGATCAGCATTCACATTAACAATATAATTGGCATGAAGATTAACAAAACACAATAATACACCAATGGTAGAATAAAAATTCAATCAAGACAGAGTTTGTCATGAGAAACAATTATTGCCAGAACAGTAGAACTTTGCATATGCAACTTATATCAATTCCAATAATAAAAAACAATTAATAGGCACTACTAACAATCAAAAAATATTACACACCAGATATTAAGCCCAAAAGAAATCTTAAAATTGCATGAAAATAGACTTTAAAACAGTGACTCAAAAATTAAAAATTTTGTATTCATAATTTCCAAATAAACTGTCTTCACAGAGCAAAGGGATTCCAAATTTGAGAAAAAGACTTGTCTTTTACAGAATGAATTTCATCTTCAAATAAAATTAAATTTTATTAGAACTTTCCAAATCAGAAGTGGAAAATATGGTTTATGTAGCATCCAATGACAGAATACCCATTAATCTTAAAACTCTCATTATTCGTATCACTACAAACTGTCTGCGTAAAAGAGGTATGAGCAGAAATTTTGTGCAGAATGAAGAAAGTCATTCACTGAACATAACAATTACTCTTTAAAATTAGCTCTCTGAGTATTGACTCTCCAAAGAGAACCTAAAGTTACAGACAAAATGGTCTCTCCTAGTCAATTGACATTATTGGAGCATATTTTTAACATTAAGAAGTAATAGACCACTATTATTTTCATATTTATGAATATTTTCCATGGTTTTTAACTGCAAAATATTAGATTATCAGTAATTTTTCACATATTCTTCATACCAGAGTGCCTGCACACCAATCTGATGATATCACTAATAAGTGAAGCAAATGTATTGAAGAAACAGATTCATCTTCCGGAATGGCTTCAGCACCTGTAATCACCAACCATAAAAACATTTGTTTTTCTTATTTACTCTAATTCACACTCAATTGGTACCAATAACTGTATATTCAACGGAAAAACTTACCGTGAGAACTATCCGTAACATTAGGTGACACCTCTCATGGGTGAAAAAGATCTGAAAATGGAGACAAATATGAATTTTTCCCACCTTTAAAACATGCAACCAAGTGATAATTGAGTTGCTTAAAGATTATAACAAACACTTACCATGAACAAGGCTAGCATATGCATCTGCCGCACTTCATGTAGCAGCACACTGCATGGCAGAGCCACCTGTATTCATCAACAACGAATTATTACCCTATTTTATACCAGTACATTTCGCTTTCAATAGCATGCTTCTATTTCACGCACATAAAGAAACTTACCATTTTCAGTTTGAATTGCTGCTTGAGTACAAAGACCTGAAAATTAAAAAATGCTGGTAAGAAAGACTTCCATCAAACTATTGTGTAATTAAAATTAATCCCACAAAAACAAAATTGTATCCCGCTTTTACAATCTCAAACACATCTGTCCTATTTGAAGTTCTATTGTCTGTTGTCTGTTCAGATGAACTTCAATTTATTTTTAAAATGGCTTACCGATTACATCCATTGGTATAGCGAGCGTCACCTCTGTTGGTTCAAACAAGGGATCTGCAAGTAAACATTACCATTAAAAATATTTCAAAATTTACAATGGAATTATTTGAATGCTCTTTCAAGGCAAAAACTTACCATGAATTATCACACTTATTGTTCGCCAATCTAACCAATTATTCAGGAATTTTCTTGGCCATATTTTTGACGAACACATTTGTAGCACAATAGTAAACTACAACACATTACGAACACATTTGCAGCACAAATGCAGCTGTAAATTAGAAAATTTCTTGAATTCACTGATATATTCTTTGCTAGCACCCGTTAACGGCCCCACAAACAGCA
>JAHLJT010008756.1:128140265-128197545 GCA_031308135.1 Acheta domesticus
AAAATTTGAGGACTTAAGCTGCGCTTCTTTTCTCTTAGTTTTGATGTGGGTTTTCCAAGTCAAATGTCTATTCAAATGCAGTCCAAGGTATTTGATTGTATCAGTTTCGTAGAGTTCTGTATTGTTTAGTTTTACTTTGGGCAGTTTTCTTTTCTTAGTGAAAATGTTATGTGTTTTGATTTTGTTTCATTAACTGTGACTCGCCAACGATGACTCCAATCTTCGATTTTGTTTAGATGTTCTTGAAGATGTTGTGATGCACAGGAAGGATCTTTATTTGCAGAGAGAATAGCTGTGTCGTCTGCAAAGGTGGCTATTGTAGTTCTTTCTGTAGTTGGTAAGTCTGAAGTTGATATAAGATATAATAATGGTCCAAGAATACTTCCTTGTGGCACCCCTGCAGAAATAGGTTGGAATTCTGATAGAGCGTCCTGGTATTTCACTTGAAATAGGCGATCGCAAAGATATGATTTGAGAAGTAAATAGTAGGAGTGCGGAAGAAGGTGTTTTATTTTAAATAGAATTCCTTCATACCATACCTTGTCGAATGCTTGTTGTATGTCTAGGAATGCTGCAGAGCAATATAACTTTTTTCCAGACTTTGAGAAATTGTGTTTACAATACGATGAGTCTGTTCTATTGTTGAGTGCCCTTCTCGAAAGCCGTATTGAAAGTCAGGAATCACATCTTTAATTATAGGCTTGAGGCGTTGTAAGAGAAGTTTTTCAAATACTTTTGATAAAACAGGTAGCAGACTAATCGGTCGGTACGATGTCACTTCCGTAGCAGTCTTTCCTGGTTTCAAGATCGCAATTATTTGAGCGTATTTCCATTGACAAGGATGAACTTCGAAGTATCGCGTTGAATATACTTGTTACGAATGCATATCCTTTTCTTGGCATTTCCTGTAAAATCTTACCAGTAATAAGGTCAAACCCTGGACTTTTCGTAGGATGCGTGTTTTTTAATTGTTTGTTCGACTTCTCGTGAGTTGAAATGCTTTATGGGCAGTGATAACTGTAAAGGTACATCCAAAAACTCTAGCACTTTATTTTCAATAGTACTTGCATTTTCTGCTGGTTTGAAAACTGATGCAAAGTGCTTTGCTAAGCATTCGACCTTTTCTTCTGCGCTTCTTGCCCACGTGCCATCTTCTTTTCGAATTGGTGCGATGTGCTGTTGAGGTCGTTTCAGTTTTCTTGTTGCTTTCCAAAGCAAATAATTAGTTTCAGCAGTAGGTGATAGTGCTTGGATGTAATTAGAGAATGATTTGTTTTCGTATTCCTGAATTTGACTTGTTAATTGTCTGGCTGCTGTGTTATATTTTCTTTTGTCATCTGGTGACGAAGTCGTCATGAATATTAGTCGAAGACGACGTTCTTTCTTCCACTTTTGTCTTATTTCTGCGGGATACGTTGAGGATTTATTTATTGTTTCTCTTGGTGTTGCGGCCCGGCAACGTCTTGTAAATGGTCAGTTAGGTGCTGTATTGCATCTTCGATGCTTTTGCCAGTTGTTAGCAACGCATTTGCAGATAGTTTATTGTTCACGTTACTCGCAGTACTTGTCCCAGCTTTGTCCTACTACTTGTTAGTATTTAGAGGATAATTTTCTTTCAGATATATTTGAACTGATGGTACATTTCTACTGGGGTAGTGATCTGAGGAAAGGTCGTAACAAGCATGTTTGACTTCTACTTACCAAGATGCACACCTTTTGCTAAGTAGAAATCCAGGAGGTCAGGAAGCTCTGTTGGACGTCGGTGGGTCAGTACGTAGGTTCATCCCCTTCGATATAGTAGAAACCTTTAGTTTGTTTGTTACTTTGATAATGGTTATTTTCCTCGTAATGTGTTGAGTCGTGAGCACCAATGCTGGTTCTTTGCGTTGAAATCGCCTCCAGCTATGAATCTTGGTCCTCATGTATTTATAAAGTCTTGAAATGTTGTCTGTTATTCTATGTTTGGGCGGACAATATACATATGTAACGTTAGTAATGCTTGACCTTCTGTCACCTATTACAGATGTTGCTTGTATTTCTTCAGTTTTATATTCGCTTTAGTTTCGTAATGTTTGATAGTGTTTCGAATTATTATAGCAGTTCCTCCCTTGCGCTGTACCGTCCGGGTGCTTGGTATTATACGGATATATGGTATATATCATATCCGGGTATCTTTAAGTAGGATTTTTCAGTGAAAGAGAGTTCAGGAGATTAGCATAATATTAATGTATTTTTCTTTGAGAATAGTTACGAGCTCTTTTCGATGTTGGATTAAACCGTTTGCGTTCCAGAAAATAATTTTAATTTCTGGTGCCATTTAATGCATCTTGGATACTAATGACGTCAGTAGGCTCAGCAAAGCCCCAATTTGTTCAGATTGTTGTTTAAGGATGCTTTCGAACCTTTGGAATGGGGTTTTCTATTATTTGTAGAGGTCTGTTTGGATTTGATTGTGGAGTACAGCAATATTGAGTTTTTGAGGAGATGCTGTACGAGAGAAGGGATTGGGTTGAAAGTGGCGAACTGGGAGGGGAGGGAATCTGCGGCGTTTGGCACTTTTGTTTCTTCTTGGCGATGGTGTCTGTTTCTTTTATGTACTTGCTACGTTTATTAACGTAATCTTGATACACTTGGCAGCCTTTATAGTTGGCTGGGTGACTTCGCGAACATAGCGCGCATGTTGCCGGCTGCGTTGCATCTGTTTTGCATTCGTTTTGTGAAGTATTCTTCACCGCATTTCACGCACCTTGGAGTTGCCTTACAGTATTCTTCGTGTGACCATACTCTTGACAGTGGTGTTACTGGTTGTACTGGTGTTTTACTGGTCACTGTTGTACTGGTGGTTACTGGTTAGCGGTTGTACTGGTGTTTTCTTTTTTGTACGGTGCTTCAAATTCTATCTCTGCATTACAAGTGTGTCAATTATTGTAGATTTCTGGCATTATTTTGCACTTGGTTCTAAATCTATAAAAAAGAGCGATGAACGGCTTTTTTGCTTATTCGATGAAGTACATTGTGCATGTTACGAAGCTGCGTGACCCATGGATTTAAGTTCAGCTTTTACTTCTTCTATGCAGATACGGAACACTACACGAAATGCTCTGTCTTTCTTTGGTTGATAAGTGTGGTATTTGGCCTCGGATTTGTCTAGTTGCTTAATTATTGCTCTGTAAGCTTCAATAGTTTTCGGTGGCACTTTTACGTCCTTGCTGTACATTTTTTATGTAGAATCCTCGTCTTTTACTTGTAGTTTGAGAAATTCTATTAATTTGGATACATTAGTAACACTTTGCAACAAATATTGGCGGTATGTTATGATCTATTGGGGGGCTTTTTTGGGAGTTTCAACTTCTGATGTGTCTTCTAATGCTGCATATTGATTTTTATGCGGTAAACACAGGCGCACTGACACTCGAGGGAGTTGGCATGAACTGGACGCTATTGCGTGTTTCTTTTCTTTTTCGAGGTTGTTGCCACTCTAGGGTACTCACGGTTTTATTTCAGGTTGTTTCAGACGGCACCCGGACCTTGTATTTGTTGAGACCATTGCTGTGGCGGCGTTCCATGAAGTTCCCAGGGTTGGCCTTGGTGATGAGCTGCATAGAAGCCTGTTGGATCTCTCATAAGTAGTTGTTGATTTATTTGTATCAATTGTGGATCTTGATTCATTAGATGTTGATGTTGGTCTAATTTTTGTTGCACGTTTTATTGCATTAGTAAGTTAACTTGATTGCTGTTTTGCCCCGCGGGGCCACTTGTAGCTGACCATTTATTGGTGTTGAATTAATATCACTGAATTCACTGTGATGATTTAGTGTTTCCACTGCTCTAGCGATGTGCTGCCCCGAATCAGGGGAGCCACTTGAAAACATGTTCACTATCGCTGTACACTGAACTCGTAGAGTTTGTACACTGCTAACCTTCTCTCACGGAAGTCGCCCGAGGGAGAGCCCTCGGCGCACGTCCGCTCGCTACCGTGTTCAGACTAGAACTATTGTTATTTCAAAATAAAAATTTATTTCTAATATTTACGAACCAAGGGTATTATAACATTTCCATTGATAGAACGGCGACAAAATGCGCGAAGACCTTTGGCCCGAGGGCTATTTATCACAGAGATCATTAGAACGAGTTAACGCCCGTGATACACACATAATTTTATTGATTCAGATTTACGTATTTACTAATTAACTAAATGTTGACTGAACTCGGTTTGTCTTTTGATATTTCCCTCCCATGAATTCCTCCAAAAGAGAACATGTAGCATCATTCAACTGTTTTCATATTTCCCTCGTAAGCACAATCCTCTCGATGAAGGTAAGTTATGCAGTGTATGTCGAGGTCCGTATCGAAGGCAATAACAAGCTCTAAAGTTTCTTAAAATAAAATATTTTTATGCGCACCTTTTCGAGGACCTAAGAAATAGTGTGAATTTTTCAATTAATTTGTAATAATTAATAGAATTAAATTTCGTGTCATGAAATACTGTGTTTACGCCTGAAAAAAATTAAGTAGTAATATAATAGTAAAGTATAAATACGTGTTGTTCTATCATTTTTGCATAGATTTAAGCTGTGAATGTAATCCGTTCTTTCTAGGAACACCAAGATTTCGACAGTGTGAAGGATGGCATGGTCGCAGTTCGTGAGCGACATACCGAAGGATTTGTCCTTGGAAAGACGCATCCATGCAGTTGCAGTCGAGGACGAGGTCTTCTTGTTCGGCTACAAGTCCGGCGACGAGGACACCGATGACGACCTAATCTCCTCGTCCAGCGACAGCGATTCCAGCGATGAGGACACCTTCGCCGACCAGCTCTACAACGCTGAGGACGCCGTGCAGGTCCTCGCCTTCAACCCGGCGACCTCCTTCTGGAGAGCCCTCGACGGAGGGGATGGAGTTGACGAGGACCCCCCGACCCCTGGAGGCGGAAAGACTTTCATCCACTTCGCAGTGGCGTTTGAGGAGAGGGTGTTCGTGTGCGTTGGAAGTCACCAGCACCTGAATGCGAGCACGTTGAAGGTCTTCGACACGCGGACTTCGCAGTGAAGCTGCGTGAGGACGACTGGGGACGTGCCTTTGCGGTCCGGAGTGCATGCTTGTGAACACAATGGACACGTGTATGTGTCCAAAGATGGTAAAGAATGGGGTGGCGGTATTTGGGCCTTGGATTTGAGTAGTTTGCAGTGGACATTCGTAGACAGATGGAATGGTCTTCACCTTCACGCGGTATGCCTTCTCCCATATCAAAACCGCCTTTATCTGCTGTTGGACGATTTTGTGTTTTTTCTACCTCGTGATTACTTCGTTATGAAGTCCTTTGCTTTGGCGACCCACACTTGGGAGGATCTGAATACATGCGGCACAGTACGGTTCATCGGGGATCGTTGGATCCCTTTCATTATCCAAGAAAAATTGTACACTCTCTTTCGTAAGCAACCCAGTGTTCCGCATCGCGATTTGAGCGGGATGAATGTCAACGAGAGCGGAATGATCTACACCTTCTCGAGGAATAGCTGGGAGCAAATGAAATTCAGCGGAGTTAAGCCTAGAGATACGTTAGATTTGGTCTGCGTTGTTGATAAATTGGCTGTTTTCTTTTGTTTTCAGAAAAAGAAAGCTTATATACTTGACTTTTTTCCAAGTTTGAGCACTTTGTGCTTTCAGACAATTAGCAAATATCAGTTAGATACATCCTCGCTTCCAACACGTTTGCAAAGAGTATTGGCATTATACTGATACCCATGGTGGAAATAACATTAGTTAATGTTATTTAAATCTGTAAATGGTGGTAAATAAATGTATGGTGTAAATAATGTTATTTCTACCATGCAGATACCATTCAAATCGTATGAAATAATCGAAAATTGGAATGGAGCACTGCAATTATTTCAATTCGGAAGTGACGTAAAAGGCTAAAACGTTTCTTAATTTTTGTTACCCCTTCCAATTAAATGAAATGAAAATATGCAATTTAATAATGTGTTTCCAAAATATCGTTTTTCTTTAATTTCAACTCCTGCGATTTAACATTCTTTTCATATCTATTACTCTGACAACACAACGTAATTATTATATCACACCACAAAGTAATTAAATTTGTTGTCACTATTTTTCAAGTATAAAGGTCGATATTTGACTGATTAATAATCTTTAATATTCTGTTCGACTTAAAACATCGTACAACTCGTTACATGTTTTTCGTCTCTTTTAGAACACAATCTATACATAGTTACGCGTCACTTGGAAACGCCTACGTCTCTTCTTTTTTTCATGTCTCGCTTGTCACCAACAATTCCCCCTTTTACGCGAAACGAATTTCTTCTCTCCTCAAGAGGAACTAAACATTTCCGGTTCTTTAAAGTCATTGAGCGTAACGCAATGTCATTGTTGTTCAAAATATGAAATGAGGATTATAAGATTCAGACTGGAAATAAGTAATGGAGAAAGGGAACTAATTACCAATTAATTAAACAGGATTCAGAAGTGGGTATTGGAGTTAAAGACAATATTCACACGTTGAACTTTATGATAAGAAGGAAGATAAACTTAAAAAGGTAAGCCTATGGGCTGTATTTATTGATCTGAAGGCGGCATTTGATACTCTTAATAGGAGAAACGTTGTGGAGCATACGTTGAAAATTAGGATTGATGAGATCATTAATTGTCTGGAGATGATACACACAAGAAACGAGTTGCAGGGTGAAGATAGGAGGTAAATTTAGCCATTTAAGTTCTGGAATTTGTATTCCCCTTTAATGTTCCCTTTTTTCGTTAGGCCACCTGATGTACACTGCTAAGACTTCTTACCTTCCAGCTCGTTGACTGGGGTCGAATATCTCCATTCATTGGAAGCTGATACTTCCCGTGTCTTTTTCCTCCAATTACTTAGCCGTCCCATTAAAATTATTATCTGCTATCATTATCCGTGCCTTGTTTGATTCATAACAACTTGTAATAAACGAGCCCCTCAGACTTCCTCGACAGATATTGCCACTCCCTTGTTCTCTGTTTGGAGTTGCTCTCTAATCTGCTGGTCAGAGATCTACTGTTATGCGTTACACGCGTTCCCTGCCACCCGCCTCCATGTCACACTTTCACCGCACGTTCCTCTCAACGCCCACCCAACCCCCGCCACCCGTCCCCCCCCCCCCGCCCAAACCCCGCCCAACCCCGCCCACCCTCGCTCAACCCCCGCCCCCACCCCGCCCGACCCCACCCGACCCCCGCCCGACCCCGCCCGTCCCCCGCCGCGACCCCCGCCCGACCCCCGCCCCCCCGACCCGCGCCCGTCCCCCTCCGCCCGACCCGCGCCCGTCCACCGCCCGACCCCCCGCCCGACCCCCGCCCGACCCCCGCCCGAAACCCCCGCCCGACCCCCGCCCGACCCCCGCCCGACCCCGCCCCGACCCCCGCACCGCCCGACCCCCGCCCGACCCCGCCCCCGACCCCCGCCCGACCCCCGCCCCGACCCCCGCTCCCGACCCCGCCCCGACCCCCGCCCGACCCCCGCCCGACCCCCGCCCGACACCGCCCGACCCCGCCCGACCCCCGCCCGACCCCCGCCGACCCCCGCCCGACCCCCGCCCGACCCCGCCCCCCCCCGACCCCCGCCCGACCCCCGCCCGACACCCGCCCGCACCCCCGCCCGACCCCCGCCCGACCCCCGCCCGACCCCCGCCCGACCCCCGCCCGACCCCCGCCGACCCCGCCCGACCCCCGCCCGCCGACCCCGCCCGACCCCGCCGACCCCGCCCGACCCCGCCCGACCCCCGCCGACCCCCCCCCCCGACCCCCGCCCGCCCGTCCCCCCTTTCGCCCCCGCCCGACCCCGCCCGACCCCCGCCCCGACCCCTCCCGACCCCCGCCCGACCCCCGCCCGACCCCGCCCGACCCCCGCCAGAACTCTCACATACTCCGCACCTCCCAACCCAGGAATTCACACATTCCCTACGCCTTTCCTGCACTCCCACGACTCTTCTGCCCTCTACTGGCCCCTCCCGTCCCTCCCTGCCGCTTTTCTGTCCCCCCACTCCACTGCTTCTCCCTTCCTTTTCCAGACCTCCTATGCCCCTTCTCCTCCCCCTCGAATGTCCCAGACCCTCCAGTCCTCTGCCATGCTCCTCCCCCTTTCCCTCTTCCCCGCCCTCCCCCTCCCACACCCACCCCTGCTCACCCCTCTTCCCCTCCCCTTTTCCCACGTCCCACCCCATTCCCAGCCCTCCCATGCCCTTCCACTTTCCACCCCTCTCATACCCCTCTTCTCCCTCGCCCCTCGGATCACCTTCCCCCCACCTCCGTCCCTTCTCTGTCCTCCTGTCCCTGTTCTTCCCCTCCCCTAGCTGTGCGCCGTCCGCGGCGCTGGCGTCTGATCTTCCGCTGCGTGGACGCACCCCACCCGCGTGGCCTCCGCCGTTGTTTGCCTGCGCATTTCCGTGTGGGCGTACCCTCTCCCCCCCCCCCCCATCCCTCGGCGAATTTGGCAACAGCGCAATTGAGAGGCGGATAGGCGCAGAAACGGGCGCCTCTCACATCACATTTTCAGGCAGAACCACCACCCGGGCCACTTAAGAATGAAAGAAATATGGAAAAAGGCATGTCTCCCGGGTCTCCGAATATAAACCAATGTTCTGCACTCGTTTCTACTTTGATTATTCTCGAAAATGGGTAAGTCGATTCATTCAAGTGCACTTGAATAATCTCGTGCCACAGAGTGCGTCCTTTAGCACATCACGGTCTTCATTTGAATTTGATAACCAAATGTTTGTTCTGTCAATTTTGCTGAGAAATGCTTTGTATCTGCAAGGCAGTTGTATTCGAGGATTTGTTCTTCGGTAATGTCCAGAAGGTTATGCTGAATGTGTCTCAAAGCACTGAGGATATGACCTGTTGCCGAAGAAAGATGTTAAATCTTTTGTTTAAGCAACGAGAAACGAACTTCGTTAATTGCCGGAATTGGCAGAGCCTGTTGCAACTGCTGTATAACGCGCGGCCCACAATCGCACCCGAACCACTGTCACAATTCCAGCGCACTTGTTGTTCTAGAATGGCTTTAATTACCTCCCCAGACTACGTCAGGGCTTTGAGAGTTGTAAATACGCACATGTGAACACACAAACTGTGACGAAATAGAAAAATCACCAGAACTTTTACAATGAAAACTGTGCTTTGGTGTGTCGAAACGGTAATGAATTACTGCTGATATTATGAAGAGCACGCTCGAAGGGATTTTCTTAACTGAGATCCCCAATATTTAGTTAAAGCATTTACTTTCCCGCTACGGATCAGGGAGAAAGTACGAAATGCTGGGCAAACAACGGCGAATTTTCGGCAGAAAAAACTCTTATTACAGAGTTCTGATGACCAAAAATTATATAAATCCAGTTCTTAAATTTAGAAAAAAAATCCTCTAACGACGTGGTGTAGCCAGAATCCATGTTTGCGAGTCCTTGATACCGAAAAATCGAATGACGCCAAAACGTCTGTTTTTTCCGTCCGTCCGTTCGTCTGTTTGTCCGGCCATCTGTAAACAACGCTAGCGACCAAGCCATTTCGCCAATTTTCTCCAAAATTGATATTCCCCAATCGAGGTGGCTGATTTCGCGGGTCCCTTGAATTTGAAACCCATGTATTAATTTTGGGAGGTACTTTACATTAGGCCCCTGGGACGATGAGTTTAAGTGAATGGATTTGACAAAATTCAAAATTGTTTTCGAATACAGCTTGGAGTAATACTTGCAGAGCCTCGCACAACAATTCAATCAACCGGCCAAAGGGGAGTCAAAGCAGTCGTAAAGCAGTTAAAGATGATCTCAGGGAGGCTGAAAAAAATATTTTAAAGAATGTTGTTTCGTAAAAAATGTGGAGAATGCATTGATGAACATTCAATACTCAGTTCAAACATGAAATAAATTTAAAAATGTATCTTATAAAAATTGCGTAATTTAACTTTGATATGAAAATCTTTTTTGCCATGTCTTCAATTATTACATTCTTCATATCAAAGATAATAATGGAATATATCTAAATTTATGAAATGTAAATAAAAAGTTATCTATCCCTAATTATTTCTATGTATAAGTCATTCATTTTCTATTCTTTATAAGGTGTCTCGTGTAATATTCTGCTCTATTCCATGTTTCAAATACAGCATAAACCTTTGGTCTCGACGCTCCCAATTTAGTAGCCCAAGTTGACACTCCAGCGCTATCACGGATGAAACAGCTCACCGGAGAATTAAAAATCCAAAAGTGAGCCAACCGATTGCATCGCTTAAAAGCTCCGGAACTACAAATTCAGTCGCCAATCAATGGGGCTCACAACTACTTTGCAACGTCATACCTGCTGTGTGATCGGTATTGTCAGCTGAGGAGCACAGAAAACAGCGAGAAAAGGCGGACTCTGGCGGCGGGAAAGTAGAATAACGCAGACTCCCAGAAAGTGATCAACAGTGGCGTAGCGTCAGGGGACCCTGAGATGCTGAGCATCCCCGTATGTAATATTAATAAAGAACCCTAAATACTGTATTGATAATCTTACAAGTGGTCCGTTGAGGGAAACACGTTTTGTATTAATTTTAAATTGATTTCCTATGATTAAATTCGGCGGGTTGTTGAAGTTGGCCTGTGATTGCTTGGAAGCTAAAATGCTTCTAGCGTCTGCCGTCAGATTGCGACGAGCAATGACGCATGCGCAGATGGTGAGGTTCCCCTCTCCCCTGTTCACCCCTGGCCCAGAGAAACCCGACGTCGCTAGCATCCACTGCGGAGGTCCTCTGCCAAGAGGCTAATGTGAGCAAGTTACTCGTTTGTGCACGAGAGCGCAGCACACTTCAGGCGGTCAGTAAATTATCTCTCTCTTTCTCTCACTCGGGAGTCCCCGCGTTTTCATGAGCACAAACTGTAGAAATAGTGCCTGTCTACTATTTCTTAATTAATATTCCAGAAATTGAATTATTCCTTAAATAGATTACATCTTATTTAAGTCTGGAATGTATAAATTAACAAGTCGTCTTATTGCCATTCGCGCATAAGAATTAAAGCTGAGCCATTGTATAAGTTGTATTCAAGATATCGGCAGTCCTGACTGCTGTGAAGATTTTGTGGGAAGCACCTACACCGTCGTAAGCAATCGAGATCGTGGAAGTAGTTCCACTGTATCTGCCGTGTGTTGCATTCGCTTATTATAGATGAAGTAGTTGATAGTGACATTCTGTGTGTTATTGTTGAGCATCCCCAGACGTGCGAGTCACGATACGCCACTGGTGAACAAAGGTTTTAGATTAGTTGAGGAAGGGACGACCCGTATTGCAGCGTCAGATTAACACGTATTGACACATGGGAAGCAACTAATCAAAACGCGTATTTTCTGCTGGTGAAAAAAATCGAGTTCGATGTGAAATCGTGTAGTTCTTAATACGTTCTACATGCTCCTGCTTTCAGATTTCTTCAAAACGCATTTCAACACATTAAAGTAAATGTTTTTTGAAGAAATCGAATTGCAGAAGTGGCAGAAGTGGCGAGCGTATTAAAAATTGCGCGAGTTCAAAACAAACTCAACTTTTTTTCCACCAGACAATATGCGTTTTGATTATTTTCTTCTCCCATATTGTAGTGTCAGTCCTGCCAACTTTGTGTACTAGGATTAAAATACCGATCGATACAATTGGAATTTGTGGTGTACACTATGAATTCGCAGCGAATTTTCTGGAGTTTCGTTTTCCCTGCATCTCACTATTATCATAATATTAATATTATTCGTCGATTTCAGGTTTGGCTCTAAAAGTAGGATCCCGTTCATAATAAAGATCTTCATTTGCAAAATCAAAACCAAAAAATAGGCTTTTTGACACATCGGCTTCTGTCTTAGCACCTCGGGTTTTCAAGTGATAAACACACCCTGCCTCAGCATTAGGTTGTACACAGGACATGGCTGAAGATAAAATGGATATCTATTTCTGTCGGAATTACTCGATATTATTTCGATGCCACATCATATTTAAAGTCATTGAATTGGACACGTAAGAATGTTTGCATAGGAATGACGAGATTATAAATATTACATTTTACTGATTCTCAAACGACCAGAAATTGAAAGAAAACTATGTAGTCTCCGACCATGATAGATGTGTCTATAGTTTCTTCCAGGAAATCGAGAGTAATACAAAAATGATGAAACAGTTTTGATTGTGGGTGAAAAATGTAACTATTTATTTTTCCGCCTTTTCTCATAATTCACGTACGAACTGAATTATCATACTCTGCGTCACTCCAGCTGACGTCAAGCGATATCAAGATACTAAGAACGAGACCGGCGGCGACTAAATATTTGCTACTCACGTGTTGCATTATGGAACAGCATCTTCGTAAAATTCTCGTTATGTAAAAGTATTGATCAGCTTTGTAGCAATATAATCACACTGATGTTGAAGTATTCGTAAAGACCGTTTCTCGCTACGGAGTAGAGAGAAATTTATGTAATGTTGCGCGAAAAAAACGGCGAATTTTCGACAGAAAAACTCTTATAACATGGCTCCGGTAACAAAAAAGTGGATAAATCCATTTGCCAAATTTAGATAAAAATCTTCTAACATATGGTGTAGCCAAATTTTGTGTTCTGTGGGTCTTTGATACTGAAAATCAAATGACAGCAAAAACCGTCCGTCCGTCCGTCCGTCCGTCCGTCCGTCCGTCCGTGAACAACCGTTCAGTCGATGCTTTCCAAATGTATATTCCCCAATCGATTTGGCTGATGTCACGGCCCCTTGAATTGAACCCGATATTTTAATTTTGAGGGGTACTTTACATGAAACCCCTGGAGCATTTTAAAAATTTGAAAAAATTGTCTCCATCTACCTTGATTAAATTTGTTTGTTGGATGGTGTGAAAGATGTTTAAGAGAATTGTGTAGGTTTCATGATCGTTGAAAACCGTAACATTTCCAAAATTGCAAAAATTCAAATTTGTTCGTGGTCTTCCTATAACTAAAATATTAATGATAAAGGTTTTATCCATTAAAGATAGATTGTGAAAAAAAGTTCATGTACAATTTTTTTTTAAAATTTGAGTACTTGTCGCGTAATTTTGCATGAAAGTACGGGCAAGAAAGTAAGTGCTGTTTTAGCATCACTAGTATAATTTTATTTATTGCAGTGTTAGATGAGAGGGATTTCTATTCATTGTACTTCAGTAGCGTGCCTGCTCCTTTTTGGAAAATAATTTTGTGTGGGGTTCTCTTCAGCATCAATGTTTCTGCTGCAGGCCACTAGGTAGAAATATAATTTTAAAAAGTGTCTCTCGTTTCCGTATAAAAAATTGTTACCATGACCTCCCACGAAGGCCCTACATTTACGGGACTTTCGCCAGAGCGTGGTTTCACGGTAAGTGCTCTTCCCATATAGATAACCCCTACGTGTAGGCCATCGCTCGTGATTGGAAGTATCCCTTACAAGCTTAGTACGCACGTGACAAGGGTTACCACAACACGATTCCGACAGCACGCCTTTAGTATACCAATAACACTTCAGCCTGAATATACAGATAGGTCAAAGACTAACGAACTGCGTAGATCACATGCTACAACATAGTTGTACCATGTACCCTTGAAGTATATCTCCAAAGCAAACTCAATGAAAGTAATTGAAATTTCATTTCATTCGATAAAGTCCACTTTCAAAAAATATAAATTAGAAAGTCTAAATGACCACTCTCAAATCTAGGCATGCAGTAATCTATTGCTTAAAGACATTTTTCTGCTCATCTTTTTTTTTAACCGTTTCAAAACAATTTTCAATACCAAGGTACACATCATCTCTCTTATTTTCCTTCTGTCAATCAATATGATGACTAACTATGGTTTTGTCATAATTTTTATGTGTTCCAATTTTTGGGGTAATATTCCATATTTTTTAAAGATATTCTAACCACTTTCTACTTCTTCGAACGCTTAATCATTTTTCCTCCAGTGTTAAAATGTGCGCATCATCGTCGCAGCGTAGACTAGGTTGCACAGCTTCTTTCATTGATTTCATGTACAACAAAGGAACTTTGTGAAGACAAAAACTTACAAAATGGTTAACTCAAATAAAAGAATAGTATTCGCTACCTACTTCCACACTCATTCTTCCCTCCCTCTTATTCTACTAGTCCAATAGACTTTGTAATACTGTTTGCACAGCGCGAAGTACCATATTGTATACCAGGGTGTCCTAGTTGAAAGACCTCCAGGGCCACAACGAAAACTTGCGATATGATTGATGTCCATATTTTAATCACTCGGGCGATCGTCTTACCTGACTTTCCCGAATTTATTTATTTAATTACCCACAACAGGGCTAAGCCCCAATTACAGTAGACATTAAGAAAAACCATACAAAAGATACAAAATAATAAAAACAACAGTTCCAAATGAAAAAACAAACTAAATTACAGAAGTCCAATTACAAGAATACACATTTGTGCAAATATTGAAAACCTTAACACACCAGTAAGATAAACAAAATGGAAACATTACATCTTCAAAACAGTCACTGCAAAAAAGGAATAAAAATTAATATAAAATGGCAAAATGTAAATTCCTTTAATTGTTGATCTTGGCAGTTTGACTGACTGCTCTGAAACGGAGGGGTTGATTAAAACATGCGTGGTATCAGGTCATACCTGCAGTAAAGCATATTGGAACGATGTTTAATTTACTATTTTACTAGAGAAAAAATCCTTAAATCTAAACTTGACCTATTTTTACATTAAGGTGATGTTGACCTCGGCAGAGCACGTGCACTAGGCGTACAACGTTCTCGCCCGAGATGGATGCAAGGGTCTTTCACGTTAGATTAGATTTATTACTAATTCTGCAATTACGTTTGAGGACTTGGTGGCAGAATACACTAATTTAACGTACATAACTTAACAATTTTACAAAACTTACAAACTTTACAAATTAACGTGAACATTTGACGGTGCGAGCTTTCGTAGCACTCCACTTCACCACACTTCACTTCACCGCACTGTTGATCACTGAGCTGTAATGTCTCTCTTACACATTCTTTTTCCTCTACTTCACAACGCCACTACACTGCACTTCACTACACTCACTGCACGTTAGACCAGTGGTGCCAAGGTCTCCTACTGGTGGCAGTGGCACGCCTCGCGGCACCGTGCCCTGCCACGAGCTTCTCTGCGCCACCAGCGTCGGGAGGGGAAACTATTAGTAACCGCACCGTTTTATAATAGTGATGGCGTTGTCTTTGGTGGCGGGGTAATGAATTGCGTGGAGGGGCGATTTCGTCGTGGTACTCGTGCCACGGACTCCCGCTCGTGGCATCGACCTTGACTACAGTGTGTTAGACTAAACTTTTGCATGGCTCCCCGAGCCCCACGCGGCCCGCGGGCCGCCAGCCAGTGCAAAACGCTGTACTATATCGTGTACGACACGAACCCACTTTTCAGCTTCTGTGCGAGCGCGACCTGTAATGTTAGGATATTCTCATATCGTAAAAAGTCACTTCACGAAAATTCTCTACTGTAATGACGTGAGTCGAATCGTGTGCATGTACTGCACTAATTTTGTTGAATTTCTCTCCTAGAAATTTCTCTCCAAAAGTAATTGCAGTGTGTGTTGTTAACTCTTATATAGCCATCATGAAAATTCGACCACGTGTTAGAATATTCTCTTATCATTGTATCATCAAAATTGGTTCATCATATTGAAATATCCTCTTTCCGTTGTACCATGAAAATTCATTCAATGTATGAGAATTTCCTCTTGCCGTTGTAACATTAATGTTCGTTCGTCGCATGTCAATACCTGTATCATTTCTGCATTAATCATTATATTCGTATCGCCTCGACCAATTAAATGTCAGCTCATGGAACCAACGAAGTCATTACTTCAATCTGCGGTCAACAGCCACAATTCAAAAACTTCGCGGGCAAGCGTAGTTCCAAATTGTACGCTCTAGGAAATGTAAAAAGGAATAATTACCAGCGTGTGACATTCTGTCAACTGTTTGTGATTCAATGACATTCAATTCCACACCCGATATGGACTGATCCACTCTCCCACTCGCGCAGGCACGTGAGTCACTCTTCAGTTATGCTACCCACGTTACGCTACCCTTTGTTATGCTACCCACGTTACGCTACCATCTGTTATGCTACCCACGTTAGGCCACCCGATCGAGTTCTCAAGACGCTCACCCCTCTGGAGCAGGCAGATCTGCTTCCAGGGAACCAAACAGCGCAATCTAACTAGTAAAGTAATCCCTCGACATTCGCGAATTCGCTATTTGCGAGTTCCGAACATTCGCGATTAGAGAAATGCTACCGGTTTTAACATTCGCGAATGCGTCTTTTGGTGGTACTACATTGTTTTGGAAAGCGAGCACTTTCATTACCTATATCAACGTCATCTGGAAAACCAACTTGGTAGACGTCGCGGAGCTCAAAGTATCACTTGCTGTAAAAATGTCTAAGTTGAAATGTCAATTCACATTTTTGAATAACAATTGTAAAATAATTCAATTCATTTGCTTCAAATTGAAGGTAAGGGTTTTGGCCACACGAAGTGAAAAGCCATTCAGGTTCGTGAAACTTTCATTATAATGGTCTCATTGAAGAAGACCTTCGGTAAATCAGTGAAGAAAACCTTATCGAAGGTAATGCGAAAGTAACGGAAGCGAAACCGCGTCTTGGAGCAACTTCAATGTCAACACTTAATGGCGTTCTAAAACTTCAACAATCTCTCTTGGAAAGGGTATTAGAATGTGATAAGAACATGGAAATAACTTCGAAATTTAAAAGAGAAATAGCAGCAACTCTTCCATGTTTGAATATTAGAACAAGTAGGTGGGTGATGAAAAAAATCCCATATCCAAACACTTTGAACTTTGAAATAAGTTTCAAACCTTGTTTTGTTTCATTTTGGAATGTTAATTGTGAATTATGTTTGTAATAGCGCTTACTCCGTTCTACTACAGTTGATTGTCAGATTTTTCTTTCTTTTTCTTTGTTCTGGAACCTAACCCACCTTTCTTTATTAAAAGATAGATTCGACATTCGCGGATTTAACATTCGTGAGGTTTTTTTGGGAACCTAACTCTCGCGAATGATGAGGGATTACTGTAGTGCTAAAACAGTACGTAGTTTCTCGTCCGTATTTTTACGCATAATTACGCGAAAAGTATTCAAATTTTCCAAAAATTGTACATGACCTTATTTCAAAATTTATTTTCAAGGGGCAGATTTCATTAAGGAAAAACATTTCTATCTTTAATATTTTACTTGTAGAAAGACGCTGAAGAAATTTGTAATTTTTGAAAATCAGGGTTTTCCACAAACCTGAGACCACATTCTCTTAAACATCATTTACACTATCCAACAACAAAATTTACACAAAAAGGATGGAATCTTTTTTTTTTTGAAAATTTGAACATGCCCCAGGGTCTTCACGTAAAGTACCTTCCAAAATTAAAATATCGGTTTCAAATTCAAGGTGCCGTGACGTCAGTCAGATCAATTGCGGAGTATCAATTTTGGAGAAAATTGCCTGAATGGTTTAGCCGCTAGCGTTGTTCACAGACAGACCGACAAACAGACGTTTTGCCTTCATTCGATTTTTCGATATCAAGGACCCACAATATATGGAATCTGGCTACACCACGTGATATATGATTGTTTTCTAAATTTAGCAACTAGATTTATCCTTTTGTCGTTACCAGGGCCCTGTAATTAGAGTTTTTCTGCCTAAAATTCGCCGTTTTTTCGGGCAGTATTACATTACTTTCTCTCTACTCCTTAGTGAGAAAGTAAAAGTTAAGTAAAGTAATTACCAGAGTAATCTTTTGCCAGACAACTCGCACGTACTAGTCATGACCAAGTCGCTGAAAATAAAAACGTTCAGTACCAACTTCAGTGCATCCAATTTAAAGTATTACAAAGCACGGCAATGAACTTACATGACATGTAGAACTCAGTCCAAATATTTCAATAATAAACTGGCGTGATTATTTGCTATTTCCAGATTGAATTTTTATATTTCTCTTTAAATACTTTGTTGACATCACTTCTCATTCACTCGCTCACTTCCAGGTAGAAACTCGGTACATTTACGCCAAGATTCCCCATATACATTTGCAGATGAAGACATGTCAAATAAGAGGACAAAACTAATTCAATAGTTTTCACTCAACCTAGATCCCATAGTGACTCCCGCATTTGGAAACACCATGTTAGAATGGCTTCTTGCCGTGTATTGAAAATTCGTTTACCGAATTACAGTACGTTCTAGTGTTTGTAGCGTGAGCAAGGCAACGCCCTCGTCTGCGAGGTTTCTCTGGGCAGAAGGGCAGCTTTGGGCCGTGCTCTGGCCGCTGTTTCGAAGCTATCCGCATTCCCCGGAGTCCTTGAGCCCTCACACAGTTGCCGATGGACTCGCGTAGTTCTGTCAGCCTCCGTCAGAGCTTGCAGATCCCGAAGTGCGTTACAAACTGTATCCAACTGACCACGTCAGTGCACGCGGCTTTCAACTGAGCACGCGATGGCAAGGTTATGACGGGAACTTTACAGAACGGGACGTAGGTACTGTTACTAAAGTTAGATAATTTGATTGAGTTTCCGGGCACACAAACGGATAGGATACCGTTCGTGTAGTGATTTAAGAATGGATCTCGAGGTGTTCCATCGGGAAGTGATGGCTCAGTGCATCAACCTGATGTCACTGCGATCCCTCTGACCGGGAGGTCCTGGGTTCGACTCCCCCTAGCTTGTCAGCTAGGTCGAATTCCCTAGCTGTCCGAGGAGAATTCTAGCGGCCGGCTGCTCCGATCGGTAGTTTTCCGTAGTTTCTCCGATCAACACCAGGCAAATGCCGGAGCAGTACCCTAACAAACGGGCCACGGACCGCGCGCGATCTTTCCTTCCTCTTCCCCGTCCAATCCTATCTCCTTTTACACACACACACACTAACATGCACTACACTACCACACATGCCGGGAGACCGGTCGGGAGACTGGTGGGAGAGACCTGGTTGAGGGGAAACCCCGCTAGTCGACGGTAGGTCGGCGCCAGATCTCGCCATCCAGCGGGGAAAAGATCATCGCCTCCTCCCGAGAAAACACGCACTACACTTACGGGACTAATGACCTAAGTAGTTGACGCGCCCGGAAACACGAACGAATCAATGAATCGAGGTGTTTCTCTTCCCAGGAATCCTCTTCAGCTGGGCACATTATTATATTAACGACATGTGATTTAAATAATGTTAAGTAAAGTTTTTCGAAAACTCGACCGTTTTCTGTGAAGAGTAGTAAAAGGTATATTTCTTCAATTATTTCTTCTGCAGCAGCAACGTGCCGGGTACTAGCTAGTTATAAGTGGTGGTGATAAATAATTAATGTTAATATGATAAATAATTTATGATAAAAATAATAATTCCTATGTAATTAGTTCTTGCTTTCATGCCAATGTTGTCAAATTGGAAGTATTCCGCCAATAAGATGTAATTTCCCTGCCTAGAAAATGAAAGAATGAAGTAAATTTAACACTTTTTTAATAAATTACTATATTTATTTACTGGTAGATTTTAAGAACAGGGTTCGGCTCCTATTGACGCGCACGATTCGGTTCCGAACGAGTCACTCGCGGCGCCGCCACAGTGTGCCCGGCCACACGGCCACGTGGCCAACGCACTTTCGTGTGGAATCTTGACGCTTCGCTACCCGTGTCCAAGTTGAGGACGAGGCTCGGGCCTTCCGGCCCTCGCGTTAACATAAAACATCCTTGAGTCTGTCCAACGCATAATTACCAACGCATTTTATGCATTTAACATTATGCATGCAACGCATTTTATGCATTTAACCATTGTAATTCTCCATTACACATTCGCACCACACCGCACAATGCACAATGCAAGCAGTGCTCCCTGAGTGATCCGTTCTCGTGGTCCGCGCGAGTGAACCATACGCAAGTGAACCGTGCGCCGTTGTTTTAGTGAGCCGAACCCTGTCCTTAAAATCAGCCTATTTACTATATTAATCGTGTCGAATTCTATTCGCTAATAGTGGTGTTCTAGAGTTATTCGATTTGAATACCTTAGGACTGCGCAAGTTGGCAATATTGAAATTTGCCCAGTGCATTAGTATAGATTCGAGAAGAGTGATTTTGAATATCAGAATTACCACCGTAAGGATGGAAAGTTTGTACCTTGTTTTCTTAATGAAATATGCTCATCAAAAACAGATCTTCAAATAAGGGCATGTTGAATTTTTCCAAAATATGCGTATTTGTGAAGTAATTGGGTGTCAAAATTAGTCGCCCAATGTTATTCTTTATATTTAGGACGATTATAAACAAATGGGATTCGACAAGATTAATACATCGAACCAAAATTGTATTTTATAATAATTTATAAGAAATGTTAAATTTACAATTTACAATTTGTATTCTCAATGTATGATGTATTTTTTTATTTATTCTAGCTTGGCCACTGGCCCTCTGCAGCCGCATAAGATATATATGATGTATTTCTATCAAGCAATCGGCAAAGCTTTATTGAAATTTGCGTAACAATGCCGCAAGGGATATTTGAAAACTACATTGTTGGTGAACTACGAGATGGTGGTAGTGATCCGCTAAAGGATGTTTTATTTAGTAGAGTTTGTGTTTACAAATTAGACGTTTAGAAATTATTCAAAACCTATTTGATATTCATTATTTTTGTCCGTGCTGCGAGGTATAGAACAAACATATATTCACTGAGCGAAAGGTCACTTATTTATCCACATGTTAGAATTTCAACCGGCAAATTAAGAATATGTCAAAAAAATGTACTTTGGGCAGCGATGGATGGCAGCTGGCAAGAGTATGGGGCATGTCCGAATAGCTAGCCGAGACCAAGGGAAATAGAAAACTAATACGGGAAAGTTTGCGCTATTCTGTAGCACCACGAGTTTTTAATGTGCGGATTCGATGGTGTGACGGTTAGCGTGCCGGACTGTCATTTCAACTGCCGGTTCAAACCCGATCGAAGCCGTGGATTTTTAAGGGCGAAAAAATCCTTCGTTACGCCTTTCGCGGAGGGGAAGTAAAGCCGGCTGGCCCATGTTAGTAGATTTACTTGCATGTAAAAGATCCTCAAGCCTAAATGACGCCTCTGAGCTAAATTCAAATCGCCTGTTTCGTCGCCCGAGATAATACCTTCTTTCTTCGCTAGGTGAAAGGAGCGTAGCGAAATTTGCGTGGTCAGACGGAAGAGCAGGCCTGATGGCCCGAGTCTCGCCACGTAAAATAAGGCATTAACTATAACTAACTTAATGTGTATTGTTTGTTTTCATAATTTTTTCGGATTTTTAAGTTATTTTAATATTATGATTGCTGTGTTTTTGGTGCAATATCGCTTGAGAAGTGGTAGCACAGAGCATCCAAAACGTTGTTTTATAAAAAAAGAACTAATGAAAAAGAATCCACTAAGCATTAGTTTGTGTTTCAACACTACTCCTTTCAGAAGTGTCTTCAAAACTACATGGAGTATCACTCGCAGTCACGTAGCATTCTTATCCAAACGCGTTACCGTATGGGTCACGCCACGTTTTGCATACGCAGCAAAAGAAAGAAAAGGACTTTTGAGAGTCTTTTTCTCCCAACCATTCTTTAGTTCGTCAATCACCTCCCGAGCATTAAAGTTCGTCCTGATGAGCGCCTTCTGTCGTGAAGTTCGGGGACATTTCACTTACGTTTACTCAGCCCATTTTGCTCAAACGACAGCCTCCGGCGCCGCGGCGGCGATAGGGAGAGCGTTTTCCCTTTATTTCGGACCCTCTTCTCCTCTGGTGACGGCTGCTTGCCTGTCGCTGACAGAATCTTTCGGCGCCGCTCGCCCTCTGTTCTTGTACAAAGCGCCCCTTCCACGACACCGCTTTTCAAAAGGAATTCGTTGTCGAATCGACTTTATGAGGTTGGTATTAAGGACTATTGGCTAGGACTTTTGACCTATCGTTTGTTAATAACAAAAAAAACAGCATTTTCGACTGGTTTTAAAAATTTGTGAGTATTACAATGTAGAACGCTTCCACAAGTCAAGTGTTCTATAATGAGCCGATTGTTTTATTACAGATACATCTTCAAAACCAACGTGTAGACGAAAACGTCTGTGTAAACGAAAAACGCTGTAAAACTGTAATGGTTAGAAATAAATGACCTATAATGTTACAAAAATGTTAATGATATATTCTTTTAACTTGCTACAGATATTTTGGACGGAAATATTGCTTATTAATTAAGTAATTAACTGTTTTGTAGACTTGCACCATTTTTACATGCACCATTTCTGAAAACTATTACTAACATTCAAATAATTGACATGCCCAATTTACGTGTGAGATAGTAATGTGATGGAAAAATGAGGAAAAAGAGGGCTTGTCCCACCTGTCACGTACACCACAATTGCATGCAGAGGTAAGGGCAATTTTTGGAAACTTATGCATTGTGCTGGCATCTAGTTAAGAAATATTGAAGTTTGACTCACGTCATCTTCGCCCATGATGGAACAATGTTCAAACCATCTATTAGTGCTTCTAACTCAAATCTTCCAAAATTTGACTTACACCATTTCTGCCCTTAACAGCTCTCTACGGCTCATAAAAAACATTAAAAATCGAAAGACAAGAATCAAAGTTATGTATGTATATATATATACAATATATATATTATATATATATATATATATATATATATATATATATATTGTAATGATTTCATTATTCTTAGGCATTCCCCAAAACAAGTGTGGACAAAAGAGTAAATATTTAGGATCTATAGGCTATGAAGTAAACAACGTGTATTATGAATCGATGAACAAGACAAAGAACAGCGCGCCGCGGAAGGTGTATTTCGATCATTCTGGAGAATTTTAAGGGGTTCGATAAATTTGGAAAGAAATTTTGACTATCCAGTTAGTTGAAGAAGAATTAAATGAACGCTGTAATTTTTGTTTGAACGAGATCGGACGACGGGTTCTTTTAAAATTGTAATTAGAAAATTTAGAGGAAAAGCCCAGTCGAACATGTTAAATAGCATAACTTGAATTATCAAGATTTCGCGAAGAAATGCTAATTAAACAACGAGAGGCGGCGGGAATCGTCGTAATATGAATTTAGCAAAATTTATAAATGGTTTAGAGAGTTTATAAAAACATTGAACGTCCTAAATAAATAAATATTACAAACTAATAATACCAGAAAACAAGCGACGAATTACTGCTGTGGAATGTCGACAGAAAAATTAGCATTTTCGACGTGAAATAAATAGAAAACAGCCGTCTTGACAAGAAAATCTTAACATTGGGAAAAGCTGAAACGAATAAACACGAAAACAAGTCAAAACGAGGATTATTGGACATTTTAAAAATTTTATGGAAACAACAATGAAAAGCGAAATGGATTTCGCCGGCATTTTTCATAATCCGAGTTAACATGTTAAATCGACATGATTTTTGACTTCACTTCTGTCTAGTCAGCGGTTGAAAGGACATGGTATCCACGCTTGCCGTATTCATGATTTTAAATTCTTTCGGACTTAGACATTTTTGGGCGGCGGATAGAAAGTGAATAATGGACATATAACTGTGCAGACATTGTTAATGCAGTAAACATTTTGAAGAGAGAAGAAGTATTATTTTCTGTAGTGAATTTGTGGCGCAAGGTGTTTGGACAATTTTATGGAATTCCTGGGGAGAAATATTTGAAGAGAACCGGCCCGTGCACGATTGGAGCGTGCGTGGACATCGATGCGTGCGAGTGAACGCGCATAGGACCACCGAACCGGCAACGGCGCTGTTTTTCGACGATGCAGAAAAAAGGAAAGTGATGCATTCGCGAAATAATCAACAAAAAAAATCAGATCGGAACTTGCGCATATTCAAGACGTAAATAAACGTTCATGAGAATCTTAAAAATTTACGAAATTTTATAGGCGGAATTAATGTAATATAATAATTTGTCAGCTAGGATCTATTATTTGTTAGTTTTTCATTTTTCATTGTTGCCTTGGAAGTACGTACGTACATAGTTTTGGTAATAACATTGATTTGTTTTGAAGAAAGGAATTCCTATATATTAGTAAATTGCAAAACGGCTAATTAATGGCCATTTCGTGTTGTAATTAATTGTGATTCATGCAATTGGGCAATGGCATTTTAAAAAAAATCATAACAATATTGCCAAGCATAAGTAAATGTTTACGCGCTGTGCATTGTTGCCGAAAGAAACAAATAGAAAAGGAATTAAAATTCTTGCTTTCCTGTTTGAAAATATATGTTTTATTTCAGTATTTAGTAGCCCTGTGCACGCTGCTTGTTAAACGTTGTTTACAGGTAATTCCCGTACGGGGCCGTCCACGACCTACGACCCAAACAAATTTTATGCAACGCCATTAAATAATAATGTTGATAAATTGAGTGGTGGTAAGAGAGGTACAGTTGCATTGGCACCAGAGTAAAGAGCAAGTAGGAGAAGGGGAAATAAATAAATAAGGGAAATAGAGGGAAGAACTGTTGCAATATATATATATATATATATATATATATATATATATATAGATAGATAGATAGATAGATAGATAGATAGATAGATAGATAGATAGATAGAGAGAGAGAGAGAGAACAAAATATGTGTTTTTCGTTTGTTTTTTTATTTATTTATTCTTGCTTGGCCTGAGGCCCTCAGCAGCCGTGAACGACTCAAAATATGTGTTATGCGCACATTTTTAGCCCTGATATCGCTTGAATTATTTTATTATTTAACGCCAAAAAGCAGTTAAGAACTGTTTATGTCCTACTGCGTGGAGAAGTTTAGTCTAAGCACATTATCTTAAATCCCTACCCTAACCCTAATTCAAGTTGAATTCTGAATACAGATGAAAGTAAGCATTCTTTCAAGAATTTATAAGAAATTATTCTCTCTGTTTAATAAAAAATAATTTGCGAATGCAAATCAGTTATAGATTTTGGTACTATCCCTCATCATGACCTCGTGAAGAAATCAAGTTCCTGCCGCGAAAATATTCAGAATGATCATTTCAGTATCGATATTTTCCACTCAATTCTACAAAACGTGCGAGAAGATAGTGAAATTATATTTATGTCCAGAAACAAAACATAGGACCATATCAAAATTCGCTCAAACGATCATCGAAACTGGTCTAACAATGTGATCGAAATGGGAGTCATTGACCCACAAGCTGAAATACAATACTTGAAACAGGTAGTTTAAAGTTATACACTCCAAATGATAAATACATTAAATAAATTTGTCGAAATGAATGTTACTTTCCTTTTTGATGCACGGTGTAGTCACTAATTGTATACAAACAGTTATGGAGCACAAACGTTTTTTCGTCGCTCTTAAACTTGTGTATCGATTTTAATCGTTTAGAATCTGGCAATGAGTTGTAAAAATTGTACATGTATTGTACGTAATTCTTTTGTATTGATCTGTTCTTACTGACACCTGATGAATATGATTACTAAGTGAATTTTCCGAGTAAGTAAGTAAGTAATTTTTGACAAAAAACACTGATTCAAAGAAAGAAAGCGTATTCTTGTTGTCTAAGAAATATGTCAAATTCAGACACAAATTACATCCTCGGTCTAGAACTAGAAAAAAAATAGAGGTTCGATACCAAACGACTGGGAAGAATAAATGTGAAAATGATTTAAGCCTAAATTTTTAACCAAGACTAGAAGAAAATATAAATAAATTTCAAGGAAGAAGGCTTAAAAACTTAAATAATCCTGGTCCTTCAAATATATTTACGGGAAAGTAGACAAAATAAACATTCACCAGAATTGTTAATTTTTCATTATTGCTGCATGTATATCAAAGTCCTTCAAATATGTCAGAATAAAGTAGGCATCTTCCTAAACATCTAATGTCTAGTCATTTCAAAAAAACGAAATGTATCTGAAATACATGAATACCCTTTCTTTTAATTCCTAGGTAGAACTTCAGTATTTCCACCTCAGGTTCCTCATTGCTTCAGGAAGTCAAATTTTGAAGAAGCAAATTATTTTAAACTTAAAATATATGTAATATTTAGTTTATAAATTAATTTGTAAAATGGAAATTATTGGTCGTTTATTTTCAAAACCAATCAACGCTGATTCCTTTTCCTGAAACACAGCATCCGATACTTACTCCCACGAGGCGGTCGAGTCTTGTGAGGTGCAGTTCGCCGGACTGGAGTCGGTCGGTTATCGGCAACCGACCGAGCGCTCGGCAGTCTTGATCGGTCACCGGCGATCGCGAGCACGCAACCGGCTGCCAGGGCCGACCGAGCCCATGGTCTCGAGAGAAAGAGGGGCGAGCGAGCGCGGGTCGGTAAAATCGCGGAGAAATGAGAATTTTTGCAACCTCGGACGTTAAGCATTGTCGATCTTGTACTCATGCGCAGTTCAAGTTTCGCATCACTTTAGTGCATCTGCGCATGCGCAGAAGATCGATAGTGCTTAAGGTTCGAGATGGCAAAAACTCTCTAATGCGGACCTCTACTCATTATTTTATCGCCTGAAATAGTGCAGGGCAACAACTGTTGACAGCGATTTTCTGGGTTTCAATTCCCGATGTTGGCGGATTTTTGACTGTCTACTTAGCTAGATTGAATTCCGCCACCGTCTGGAGTGGAATTAAAGCGGTTTCTCTGATCAGTAGTTTTTGGTTGTTTCTCTTCCCAATTCCAGGTAAATTCCGGAACAGTACCCAAATAAATGAACCGTGGATCGCGCGCAATCTTCGTTTACTTATCTTTGTCGCCATCTCTCCTCTTACACGCTGACATTTTCACTTACATGCTCTACACTAACACGCATTTCACAAGCCCAGTCTGGAGCTTAGCGCTTGTCCCGGCTGAGACACTGCTCCGCTGTCAGAGATAGCAAGCTGTCGTGTAGGTCGACGCCGGACCTCACAATCTAGTGGAGGAAGAACAGCGCTATTTTGCTGGTGATAACATACCTTATACCAACGGGCTAATAAAAATACCATTTGACGTCCGGGCACAAAATAATCAATTGTTCAACTCACGGTCTTCAGATAAGCGCCGCCGTCCTTCGCCTGTGGGGTTCCGTGCCATTGAGAGGGGGGGAAGAGGGGGAGGAGGAGGGAGGAAGGACGAGATGCGGCCGCTGGCGCCGACAGCCTACGTCATCGCAGCAAACGCAACAATTAGCGCCGGCGGCAGCGGCAGGAAGGCAGCCGGGCAGCCGGGCCTTCCGCGCGCCAGCCCTTCCCGTCTCGCCGCAGGAACTTTGATGGACGTCGCGCGCGCAGATGCGGCTGACGGCGGGCATTACTCGGGCAGCGCGCCGCGCCGGCCAACTTCCACCCCGCGCGCCCACCCTCCCGGCCACTGCCTCCCAACATCCGCCCTCCCTGCCTCCCCCGCTCAGCGCCCACGCACCCTGCCCGCGACCCTCGTCGCTTCTCCCTCACAACATCCAGGCCGCACACCCTCCCTCACACTGCCCCCCTTCGCACTGTCCCCCAACTTCCACCCCACACGCCAACCCTCCCTGCCACTGCCTCCCAACATCCGCCCTCCCTGCCACCCCCGCTCAACGCCCACGCTCCCTGCCCGCGGCCCTCGCCGCCTCTGCCTCCCAACATCCAGCCCGCACACCCTCCCTCACGCTGCTCCCCCCTTCGCACTGTCCCCCAACGTCCACCCTGCACGCCCATCCTCTCCCGCCACTCCTCACACTGCCCCCTCACACCGCTTTCCCCTCACACTGCCACCAACTTCCCCTCCCCCCACACTCACCATCTCCCGCCACTCTCTCACACTGCCCCCTCACACGCTTTCCCCTGACACTGCCCCCAACTTCCCCCCCCGCACACCCACCCTCTCCCGCCACTCCCTCACACTGCCCCCTCACACTGCCCCCTTACACCGCTTTCCCCTCACATTGCCCCCAACTTCCCCCCCGCACACCCACCCTCTCCCGCCACTCCCTCACACTGCCCCCTTACACCGCTTTCCCCTCACACTGCCCCCAACTTCCCCCCGCACACCCACCCTCTCCCGCCACTCCCTCACACTGCCCCTTACACCGCTTTCCCCTCACACTGCCCCAATTTCCCCCCCCCCGCACACCCACCCTCTCCCGCCACTCCCTCACACTGCCCCCTCACACTGCCCCCTTACACCGCTTTCCCCTCACACTGCCCCCAACTTCCCCCCCCCGCACACTCACCATCTCCCGCCATTCTCTCACACTGCCCCCTCACGCTGTCCTCCCTCACACTGCCCCCTCACTCTGTCCTCGTCACACTGCTCCCCGTCATACTGCCCCCCCACAACTTCCACCCAGCACATCCACCCTCTCTGTCCCTCCCCCTGCCACCGCCACCCAACTTCCACCACCCTCCCTCTCCCTGCGCTACCACAGTCACCGGTGCCCGCGCCCTCTACCCGCGGCCCTCGCCCTCCCTGCAACTGTCCCCGCCCCAAACCTCCTTTTTCCGCCTCCCCGCCCTCTCCACCGTCATCACCCTCGCGTCTCTCTCCGCCTTCACCGCATTCCCAGACGCTCCCACCTCGTAGACTTCACCGTCCTCCCCCTGCCATAGCCGACTTCCCATCCCTGCCACTGCTGCCCTCTCCACCCTCCCCACATTCACCGTCAGTACTCAACTGCCTGGTTGGATGCAGCTTCTTCAATTCACCTGCGAACTAATTTGGAAAGAAATAGTCAGTGAGCAGACATACCATTCCAACAAAATTCCTCCAATAGTTGCAGCCAACATCACAAACATTAACGAATTTATAAAATAACTAAAAGCTAAAGTGATCTCCAGTTTCGTTGCTGATAATAAAAATAATGAAGTGAAAATCGTTGAAAAATCAGTAAAAGACTTCAGAAACTTAGTAAAATATCTAATGCAGACACAAGTATATACACAATCTTATAATGACCGTACTAACTAAAAAATTATCTGTGGTGTTCAAAGACATAAGCCAAACAGCCTCAGAACTGGAAATATTTCAAAAACCTCACTCAACGCCACTCCTCCATAATAAAAGTAACTTACAATAAAAATTCAATCCCGGATATAGCAGTTGAATTTAGTGGAAATAAAAACGTAGAAACTATATTAAACTAGAAAAAATAATAATATGTAATCACCGTGTGGCAAATGAAAGAAGACGAAGATACAACGACCCCCTACAATACCAAAGACTCTTGAATTTGGAACACAAAATATTATTGAATACACAAGGTGAAATACGCTATTATACGTAACTCGAATGCCTCGTTCATTAAAATGCCCTATGCAGTCGTGTATATTGCATGCGTTCCCTTCAGGAGTTAGCCTCGGGCAATACACATAACGGCTTTAAGTTCATTTTCATATCTGCCGGAGGCCAGGTTCATTCTGACTGTAAAATGTATATTCATCCACTTCTTTACCTTTCATTTGTTTTAATCAGTGAAAAATTCTAACCAAATTTATCATTGTTTATCTACGTCATCTGATAGTCGTTTTTCCTGTTCATGTTTCGTATTCAATTACTAATCTGTGGGAATTGGCCACTACGGTTCTTCTTGAATACACGACTTGAATAAAATGTGAAAATTTCATTTCCTGTATTATTCGGGCCTCAATAGAACTATTTCCAATTGATAGTTCTAATATTGAATGTCTTAAATACGAGTGTAATGTTTATTAACACCACGAGTCCGGAAATTTCAATATTTAAATTTTACAAATTAAAATAACTTCCTGCTTAACTTCCAACTTTTAAATATGGTTGGGAAGGAGGTCGTTTGTAGTCTGTACGTATGATACCTCTGAGGTTGGTATATATCATTAGTGACTGCTTACGACAGGTTTTACTATATAACGTTTACAAACTTGTTACTTTACCACTGTGGAATGTCGATTCCTAAATTAATTCACAAAATTTGTATCACCATTTTAGAATAGATTTGTTCCATGGAACTACATTATACATTTTGTACCTTTGTTGAAGTAGTAGTAGTACTAGCGAGGTTCTTTACAGCTGACGGCCGCTTCTCGCATCCTAGTCGCCACGTCCTTCGATCTTCCTAATCTTCCTCTTGAAGATCTCGTTCCTTCATTGCCTTTTCTATCTCCTTTTCCCATGTTTTTCTCGGTCTGTCACGTTTCCTGTTTCTTTGAGGTAACCATTCCAAATTTTCTTAGGCCACCGACTTTCCGTCATCCTTTGGATATGACCATACCACCTCAATCTTTTAGCATCAGTTACATCCATTATTTCAATATTAATACCAATTTGATTTTTATGTCAACATTGGGTATCTTTATTATGCCTTATTTTACCTTATTGTACTTCTGTGTTTATGGTAAAAGTCTCTGATTTCAAAGACGTACAGCCCGTGACATAGCCACTTCTGTCAACAGTCACTTCTAACACAACTTTCGCAAAACGGGTACCCCCTTCCATTTGCGGAATACTCACTCTCTCTAATTTTCTTCTGCGTGACGTGGAGGAAGACGTATCTTCTGCGCCTTTTTTAGAAAACTAATTCAAGACATGTGTTCACCGGCAGAGTAAAGCGATTAAATTTTAATTTTTGAAAATTATTTTTTCTTATATTTAAAGTGTCTGTTAAATTTGATTTGCAGTTCAACATTTCTAAACTATGAGAGACTTCGGCACTCAATGATTTGGCAATAATTCTGATAGAGCAAAGCTACAAAATGTGAGTTTCATTTACTACAGTGATCTCCACTTTTCTAAGAAAACTTAGGTAATATTTTATTAATGTGTAGGAAAGATGTGGTCATTAGCTGTCATTAATGCGTCCAAGAGTCTACGCATGAACTATTGGAATAGAGCTTGCTTCTCGAAGATCCTTTTATGAGTAACTTGCCTTGTGTAACGTACATTTCCTGTATTATATGCAATTCGTTCCAATTGTTCACTGAAAACGTATTCACAAAATTATTTGATTTTCGTAATTATTCAGCATACCTTACGTGGAAGCTAACTTCTCTAAATATGTCTTTTGCACTGTCGCCATTTCATTACCATTTTAAATACGTTATCTTAGGCTCAATAAAAGTGTACTGATAACTTTGAAGTTATTGCGAATAATTCACATTATTGCGAATAATGTGAAACTGGGACACTGCTTTACATGAACATCAATACATTTATTTTAGCATTAATCTTCACATTATTGTAAACATTACTATTCACTCTTTTATGTAGCAATCGTCCGACCTTACATCAACTTGTTACACTTGTATTTATTAAAAAGGTGGATAGAGGTTAACTGCAGTCCGCTACATACATTCAGCGTATGTTTCCCTGAGCCTATTAACAACTCAAATATAATATTCATTCGTTCGAGGTAGCTTTGTGGTAATGCTACATGCTCATATGAGTTTATTTTTTCCAATTGCCCTCTGGCAACGGAAGATATGCACACATGTTTTCATTCCAGTTGTTCTCAAAACTAGTAATTAAATTTAACATTCATGTTATTTAGCAAAGACAATGACACATGACATGTTCAGTTATGTTAAATTATGTCTGTTTTGAACAAAACAATACTTTCGTGCCTTTTGACACAATTACAATTTTCCATTAATCAATGGGCCTAAATGTTATTGTAATTCGTTTAAATTATGTATTGCAATCTCAAACGTTTAATTTTAACAATATCTCGTATGTTAAGCATTATTTCTCATTACCGTCTTTTACATTCAACTTACCTTATACAAGAGTCAATATAATTCACATGTCATCAAATGCCATCAAAAGTTTTAAGTTTTATTAATAACCATATATTGACAATCAGGAACAATTATTCAATTTAGTCTACAAGTTTTATTATGTTTACAAAATTACGTATATGAGATTCCCCTTTCATTTAGAATATTATTTTAAATCAAATTTGTCTCTTAGTATTTTGTAGCACATCCTTTTACTTTTATAATAGCTTGAATTCTCCTTGCCATTGGGTAAACATTTTCAATTGCACGTCAATTTCGTTTCTTTGTCTCGATACCATACTTACACTATTCTCTTTATGAGCTCAAATTTTGTTCTGCACTTCACTTCACTGTCTTTTTCTTTAAGTCTCTTTCAAATACCTTCAATTGAGTTGGTATCAGAACTATTTCTTGGCCATTCTAATATCTTAATTTTATTATGTTGGAAAATAAATTTTCACACCCTTGACAGTGTGGTATGGAGTTCCATCCTGTTGGAAAATATAACCACCTCGTGGAATCCACTTCTTTAATTGAGGAACTGCACACTTTTTTAACACTGAGACAATGTTCTTTGTTCGTTATCCCATTCACAAGGTATAGTCTACCAAATCCCTTCTGCGAAATAATACCCCATATCATCACTTTTGTAGGGTGTTTTACTTTTTCCTTCGTACGTTCGGGAGCAGTTTCTCGAGAGGTCATCTTCTGACAAACTGATCTGTCTTCTAGAACATCAATGATGGTTTTGTCAGAAAATCACACCTACAAAAATTACAGCGAAGAGAAATTTCTAATTTTTTTACTTATAACTTTCGAAATTGTTCACCATCGATTTAACTCATTAGATAACAATATAAAGTAAATTAAATAAGTGAAATCATATTCAGAGTGCTTACTTTGGTCCAGTCATCCTTTGTCCATCGTTTGTGTTGATTCATTTCTTTTTCATAGCAGTAGTTAACTTCGAGAGTTTCATTGGCGAACAAGTTCTAAATCCATTACTTTGATTTGGCGTCGTAATGTGCGTGGACTAATTTCACATCCAAGATCTCGTATCATGACTTGTAGTTCCTTATTTGTGGCTTTTCTGTTTTTTAACACAAGAAAAGTTTCCTTGAAGTCTTGTTTTTTGGAAGATTTCGTAGGTCATTTACAGTTTTGACAATTTGTGGAATTTCCACTCTACCGTCCTCTTTATTCTTCCCACACTTTGAGGCAAAACCTTTGTCAATTTTTCAATTTCAATGTTTTTTGAGTTCAATATGCTTCAGAATAAGCACAATCTCCCTCTTTTTTTCCGGAGAAATGTCACTTTTCTTACCTATTATTCCTAATTACATTTACCTTTAAAACCACCTATCTATTGCCCTTTAAAATGACGAATCTGAGCTACAACAGCACTTCTCACTATCACAAACACAAATATACACGAAACTTGTCACTTGTCAAATCGAACAACTCCTTAACAACTGAAAAGTAGAAATTCGCTGGAAGCGGGCAATTGCGCAATGTCAATTACAACGAGGATAGAGATTGTAAGTCTTGGGGGGGAAATGGAATTATAAAGCTTTTTTTCCAGAAAGACGATTCTGTTTTAATTTCTTTGTTTATTATTCCAGTGATTCAATGTAAAAAGATTCCTTATATAATACTTTCGTTATTACAATTCCGCATAAACAAATCTATCGACCCACGATAATAATTCTTTCTATTTCCCGCAACAATCCCCTTCGATAAATAATAGACGAAATTACTCAAAAAAAGCATTGACTATTGGTGTGTAAATACATAAATAAATAAACGCATTGTTTACGTTAAAAGGGGAGCTTAGCGAGGGATATTCCAGTTGGGCATGTGATTTATTTACGATATTTAAATTAGAGAATGGCTGGGGATAGAGGAGATAGCTCGCCGATGCGGGGCTGAATATAATATGAAATATATATGAAATAATATTGAAACAGTGTTCATCTGGAAGATCCAATTCAGAAGATAAGCGCGAGAAATTAAATACAGAGCGAAATTTAAGGACTTTTCGTGATATTCTCTGTGAAGCCGATTTTTTTATATGATGATTCTCAAAACTATATAGAACCGATGAGAAAAAATTTCCGAATTTTGTTTCCTGGATCGAGCTTCATCCTGGAACTTTGAGCTACAAGTGACGCAAATATCAGTTCCGTCGCGTCCTTCAGCTGGCGATGTTGCCAAACTGCATTATTTATGAAATGACCTCCGTATAATTGAAATTCCTTACGTGGACCGACGTACCATCTAGTACGGACTAGGTAAATGCCGAAAATTTATTCTGTTAAAAAAATACAGGATCGTTGATCTGCAGTGTCTATCAATTAACAAAAATCGGTCTTCATGTTTCGATAACACATTTATATTATTTATTGCTGCAATTTTCGTATCTTATTTACATTTTACTTTGTAAATTACATCGGCATGCCATCAATTGAATATAAATTTGGTTTATTATTAAAGGTTTAAGCTTTTAAAAACTGTCTTATAATTTCTTTGCAAAGAATAATTTTTCTGTCTTGCAAGATGCTTTAGTGGCGCTTACTGTCTATGTCCTCTTAGCTCGCGCTGCCGAAGTGAAGAATCTTTTCCCGAGAAATCCCGTGGTCCACTGCAATCTTCTGGCCTTCTTTCTTGACGTTCAAATTATGTTTCAGAGAATGTTCTAAATCTAATGTTAAGCAATTTACACTAATCACATAAAATAATTGCTCACGAATACCTCAGGTTGACATACTAACTCGAGACAGCTTCCGATCACGATAACTTAACTTTCTATATGCTGAACTAGTATGACCAGCTAGCTTTACATGTGCCCGCGACGGCGGCCAACTATCTTCTTTATAAAAGGAGACTGGGAGAGATGGCTCAGGGCATCAACTGATGTACCTGCAGTGCCTCTGACCGGGAGGTCCTAGGTTTGAGTGCCGGCAGTGGCAGGATTTTCGACACTAGCCAGATAGCTAGGTCGAGTTCTGTCGCAGTCTGGGAGGGGAATTCTGACCGGTAGGCGAATGCCAGAGCAGTACCCTAGGCAAACGGGTCACGGACTGTGCGCAATCTTTCATTCCTCTTCCTTGTCCTATCCTCACCCCGTACGGTTACACTGACACTCACTCGCAGTAGACTACCACACATGCAGGGAGACCGGTCGGGAGCTTACAGCTTGCCCGGTTGGGGCGGTGCCCCGCTGGTGGGAGAAACCTGGTTGAGGAAAAGCCTGCTAGCTGACGATAGGACGGGCGCCCGATCTCGCTATCCACCGGGGCAAGATAACCGCCGCCTCCCGAGCAAAACATGCATCACACTTACGGGACTATTGACCTTAGCAGTTAACGCGCCCGGTTATTACTAGTAATCAATCAATCATTTATAAAAATAAATGTGTTGATGCGTTTTTTTAGGGGGGGAGGGACTTATCGAGTGTCCTCCCTTTTACATGAACATTGTTGGCAACCCTACTCCAGAGTAATTTCGAAAATATATTTCTCCATTTTTCTTCGAAAAATGGTGAATTATAAACCTGTATATTCGTACCTTGTAGATTTATAAAATGCATTTAAAGTAAATTATTAACTTTGTAGTTATATATTTGTGTTCCCATCCATAATAATATTTCAGAATGACTAAAAAACTTTGGGATTCTGGTAATAAATAAACTAGCAATTCTCAGAGAAATTGTTAAACATTTAAAGTCTATTAATTCAATGTTTAATCCCTGCGGTTACTAGTTAATGTTATTGGAGCACGGCGATCTCTAATGCATCATTTTCATTTCAGCTTATCTTGCTCGTAATCTGACTACTTGATTCAATCTCTGTCACACGTTAAACTGGCTGTGTTTCAATCTCAAAATCGCATTACACACATTTACTAAAATCGAAATTATAAAACTATGTTAAACAACAATATTTTCGTTTTCTGTTTCTCTTTTCTCGGTGTTTAAGCACAGTGTAATTCTGACAGGGAGATGATCTGAAGTTCCCATGCTGCAGATATCAAGATCTTTGAACAGTTTCACATGTTCCAGGTTCACCCATCCCAAACAATATATATGTGGCTATTAGGTAAAGCTCATTAACTCCATTTTTTGAGAAAAACTGAGTTTTATACCTTATTTCTCAATGGTTTTCTATTTTCTTTCACTATATAGAGCAATATCAGTGAAAAACTTTCACCTAATCAACATAATAATTGATAAAAATCACTAAAATAACGATAATTTCAGGTAAAACTCATTAACTCCAATCAAATCCAGTCAGTTTACATGTTTACTGTGAGCGGATGGGATGGGCAAATATTGCTAAAAACTAGTCTTTTCAATATTCATTAGCCATCAAAAAAAGAATCGCACAACAAAGCATTATTTCTATATCCCAAATCAGTATTATCAAATTTAAAACCTGATTTTCTCGAATAACGTGGAAGTCGAGTTAATGAGTTTTACATAATAGCCACAGATACTTTAATACAACAATATTAATCAATAATAATAATAATAATAATAATAATAATAATAATGCAAATCCGATAGCCAAGATAGCTAAAACAATAGTGCAGTAGCGGACTCGGACCAAAGGGTCGCGGGTTCGAGTCCCACCTTGGGCATGGTTGTGTTGTGTGTGTGTGGCGTGCCTATCTATGTTTGTGTGTGCCTACTTCATCATACATCATCATAATTTCATCCCATTCCCCAGGGCTAACAATCCCTGGAGTATAAAAATATAATCAGTATTAAAATGCTGATTCCCCCTATAGAAAAAGTAACGTGCACCAACCCCGATAATCAAGAGCCCCGATGGGTTGCACGTATTACGTGGCCCCATGATGGCCGATTCGCAAAACAAATAATAATAATAATAATAATAATAATAATAATAATAATAATAATAAATACTGGGAAGTGCAAGAAATTGCTTTATTTGGAACAGCCCACATTTTGCGCAAAGTATTGTAGAGGCACTGATAGTCACCGGATCTGCTCCTTAGGTAGCTGGTTGCAACCTGGAGTAGATTTTATATTCAGCCGACTCATAACATCTTTAGTCGTGATGTAGTGGAAAAATAATAATAATAATTATTATTAATTATATTATATAAATTAAAATTGCATCAGCTGTAAATTGTAATACATGGTCCGGTCTATGATATGCTGAGCTGCACACGGTTTCATTGAGTTTATTTTGGTGACGGCAGCATCAATCCTGTGGGCATGAACTGGAAGCATCTGAGAAAAATAAGAGAGAAGTTCTGAGAAAGGCGGTGTCCTCAAAAATTCGATTCTATCAACGGAACAACAACTCGATTATCTGAAGAGATCAACCGCGTGCGCCCCAGGGTTAAGAGATAAAGAAATATAAGATTTCTCGTTATACTACGAATCGAGTTGCACACTGAAAGAAAAAAAATCAGAAAAACAACTCCAGAGCAGACTCCGAAAGTATTACCCTCTTCAAAGTTATTTGAGTGGATGTGTTCCCTTCACCATCTCAGCCATTCTAGCAGGATTTTTTTAATCTTAATAAATTCTGGTTCAAGCCAGAACAAATACCAATCGATTGTTACTTACTAGTCGTGGGATTTTGCGTGGCTGACGTGCTAGTACTATTGCCAAAGCAGAACTTTCGATATCCAATGTATAAATAATTTTAAATAGTGCAAGATATGCAATAGAAATTTACGATCAGCCTGTCATCCGGACATTTTACACTCCTTAGAGACAGAAGGGGAGGAGACCCGTCACAGATTAGGCAAGTTTACCAATTTTATTTCTGTAACTGGCGAAATGATTTCATATCTACAGTTTTTGGTTGAGGTAAAAGTCTTATAGGTTTGATCATTTGAAACTTTAACTCACAATATCACAAGAAAAGCCAAAATGTAGAAATAATCACTTATTTGGAAGGAAGAGTGGAACAGTAAAATACAGATAAGTAGGGCAGTTTAAGTTACCAGCCCTGCAAAATTCTTCAGTTTCAAGTGAAACGTGTTCCTAGACGGTCCGTGCCGAGACTATCTCTAAGTCGGAGTATCCGGAGAAAGTGCACGTTATACAAAATATGTTTTGGTTCGTATTGCTAGGGTACGTGGCATATGATTTATCTGGATTTTTAAATTGGTGAGTAGAATACGTTCTAATTTCGTTGTAAATGTGCTGTGTAGTGCCCACAAAGAATTCTGTTAACTTACTCAATATCTCTAAAGCAGACATGTTAAATTCATTTTCACGAGAACCAACTTCAAATAGTGTACAGACTTAAGTATTGTTGTGACTACCATTATGTTCAATATATTGTGTGTTTTACAACGTAGTGCACATAGCGTGCAATCTATCAAATGTTTATAAAAATCTGTATTTTGCGTGATTGTTTGGTTTAAATGTTCCGATATTTTCTGTGTTCACTATATATTTGATAGATCGTTTCAGGTTTTACTATTCTATCTGTAATAAAATGAACCGGTAGTTGGATCTATTAGTTTTCAACTGCGGCTTCATCAGATGTCCTTTATCCGACAGTTATCAGTGTGTTTCTTACAGAGGTCAGAGTATGCTTCTACACTGAGACCACCGTTGAGTCTCTTGAAGGTTTCAACAAGATACCAGTCTCCTCAATTTCACTAATTTTAAAATGTTTCACATTTCTCTTTACTCATTACGTCGTTATCTCTCAGTGTTTTACAATATCCTTTGTTGTTCTATTATTTTTTTATAACGCAGACACCAAATAAACTAGGTGTGCTCTAAAGATGGTCTCACGTACAACACCTAGTATTTCCAAGTCAGTTTCATGTTGAGGTTTGCTAAAGCTTTTATTCAAGCTTAAATTAAGTCTGTTGATTGACTTTTTGGTCATAGCTCGGACCTGGATATAATTCCAGATTTGTTTCACTCCAAGATTAACTTGTGATTCTGTGGGCTCAATAACGTGTTTTGCTATTATATAAGGCAGAATTGGGTTATTTTTTTCCACTGCATATCGAGGGGTTTAGAGAAGAAAGCCATGTACTTGATATTTTCACCAAATGAATAATCTGATTACTTTATTACAGTAAGAATTTTAATTTTCTTATTGAGGTCTTATAGCACCAACAAATACAGAAGTGCGTCTAATCCAAAGATGAATTATATTATTTTATATTAATATCGTATCTTGTATATTACAAGTTGTTCCCCTATTTATGTTAATGATATAAGTGTTAATAACATGTTAAAGTCAATAAATCTATAAACATGTAGAAAAAAGAAACACCTCACTTAATGCGTTTTCGCCCATGTCATTTTATTGTCCCAAAGTAATCTTGGTGTTTGTATACAAAATACTGTTTGTTGCCTTCAACATATGTGATTGTTATTATGCTTCAAGGTCTAACGTATAATTTGGACTGAAAACTTGAATAGAGTTTTTGATGACTATGCATAGCATAGATTGTGGAATAGTCCCGACAGTTAAGGGTTTCTTTCCGGAATGGATGAAAATCGTTTTCTCTATTTATTGTTAGTATTCAAATCTTATCGGTGTCATTGTATGGTATCTATGAATAATCCAACACATAATCCAAAATGATTGTATTTACATTGTCTATCACAAATATTTTATTATTTAGTTTAATTAACTTCTCAAGTTCAGCTGTCTGTTGAAAAGTCACAAGAAAGTTAATAGAATGTTTTAAATATTTCTACATTCAGCATCTTAAATTTTTAAAGAAAATAATGAAATAACTATGTTAACAATAATCAAATACAAAAAAATATATTTTAGTTTTAGAAGAAAATAGTGTATAAAACATGTTTTTATCTTTAGAAATAAACTCGTTGCCAGCAGCAGCAAAAATACTGCTGAACTAAACAGTACAAAATGGTTTTCCAAAACGTAGAACGTTAACTGCTCAAGAATAGCAGATAAAATACTTTACAAGGAATTAAATATTTTAACAAAAATAGCCTTCACGAATACTGTAATATCATACTATTTTATTCATAAAACGTCACCCTACATTCCTTACACTTCCTTACATTCACGAATTTCAAGTTGCTGTTCCATAACGCGACACGTGAATAGCAAATATTTAATGGCAAGTGGACTCAATCTTAGTGCCTTGCTGTCACATAATGTTATCTGTGTCGTAAGCAGCGACATGGTGAGTACGAGAAGCCAATCGGTACGTGCACCATGAGAATAGATGGATTAATGCAATAAAATATTTGCATTTTTCAGTCTCAAAGGAAACTCGCCGTTTTTGGATTTTACCGGCTTCCAGGCCGGGATTTAAGGGATCCCTTGCTCGGCCATTTAAGGGATCTATGGCTTCTAACGAAACCGTAGGTCCCTTAAATGGCCGGAGGCTGCGTAGATATCATTGTGCTCATTGAAAATCAGTATTATAGTTATGAAATGTAGGACAAGGAAGTATATGCATTGGAGAAAAAAACTTTTCCGGCCACATTACATCATATTCACAGCAATCGTGTGACGGTGGCAACCAAATATAGAAAGAGCTTTTGTTTTGTAAAAAAATCGTTTTGTTTCTAGACGGTGAGACTACGACACATTCTTCTCATTCAACTAAATATTGCAATTCATGATAAATAAATTCATAATCTATAGAAGAAATTTTTATCCATATAATATAATTTGCAATCCTGCAACATTCACTGGAGATGCTAGGAAGTTAAGGGAAGCTTCTGTATTACTACACTTTATCACTCTTTCTGCTATATTTCCTTCTCGTACTTGTTCGTATCAAATTTTTATTTATGATCAATTGTCAGTACCCTAAATTCTGTTTTTATAAATAAACTTTTTAACTAATATTCTTGTTTCCAATAATGGATTCTATATTTATGTTCATAGAGACGACAGGCCGTTATTCATTAAACCACTTGAATTTTCAATAATACAAGTTGATTTTTGTAAGTTCTTGTCTGTTCTCGTATTTTAAGCTAAGGTTAATGAAATACAGTAGATCAACTGATACAAGCAATTTTTGCAATGACGACAGGAAAATTCACGCTCGTTCAGAGATAAGAAATTTCTGGGGCATTGTGGAAATTCATGAGCTCGACGCGACGGGAGTAGACGTGTTGCGCCCTCCCCTCCCCCCCCCCTCGGGCCCAACGAAGCGAACTGAGCTGCGGGGGAGGGAGGCGCCGAAATTGTGCGCGCGAGTTTTTTTTCGTGAGGTCGCGCCGCGCCCCGGAGTTGGAACGAAGTTTCCGGAACGTCGGCCTCGCCCCAGGCGACGACGGCGGAGGCGGTGGCGACGGTGGCGGTCTCTGAGGAGACACGGCGAAGGTTCCGCGGTGGCGAGGGCTGCGAACAGAACCAATGAACGAACGAACGAACGAATGAACGAACTAGCAAACGAACGAACGATTCTGAATAAGTGCGTTCGGTTGATGCAGTCATTTTTGAAGTCGAAATAAGCTTGGGGTGCACAATAATTTCGTTAAGAGTCGATATTTTCAATTATAAAAATTACAATTAACAATTAAAAATTAAAAAAACATTACCACTAAATCCCTATTCAATTATATAATAATAATAATAATAATAATACTGCTCCGGCATTCGCCTAGTGTTGATCGGAGAAACCACAGAAAACAATAAACAGATCACAGCAGCCGGCCGCTAGATTTCTCCTCCAGACAGCGGCTGAATTCGATTTAGCTACCTAGCTTCCACCGTCGGTACTCAAACCTACGACATCCCGGTCAGAGGCGCTGCAGTGACATCAGTTGATGCTCTGAGCCCCCTTTGTGGGTAGCTCTGAAAGGGGAGGGAAATAATGAAGAGGCGGGGTCAACGCTTTTGCGAAAATAAATCTTGTGAAGGTGCCGGCAGGATAGATACGTAGAAGAAGATCACCTAGAGTCCCATAAATGTTACGTTATGCGTATTGTTTACCTGTCACTTGGTTCTAGTAGTTATTTTTTTGTCATGAAGTTGAATAAAAACATCATAGAATATTCCAGAATGAATCACCCAAATCAGACCTTTTCTTGCAGCAGCCAACAACTAGATGTGCTTGTAAATAAGTTTAAAATAAAATATAGTGCAAGGGTTGGATTCAAAGCAGTGGCAACCCTTCCTGTCACGATCAGGTGGGTGTGTCGCTGCGCTACTGGGCGTCCGTAACTAGTAATGGAAAGCGGGACAAAGAAAGATGGCGAGTGGTAATGACTGACCGACTGTGACGTCCTTAGAAATTATTGCTCGTTGCCAACTTTCTCGAGTTTAAATCCAATTGTAACGTCACTGAAAATACACACGCACTTATGTTTGCTTTCATACGCTGACAAGGCTACGTCTTTGGAAATCACTGTTGTGGAGTTTTTGTAACAATGCTCAGTCCCATTCTAAACGGAACTCCAAACTTTTTCGAAGAAATTCCGAGAGTAATACGATGGCTTGCAAGGTGACCGGTAAGTGCTGCAATCTTGCGGTCGTGTTTGAAAACATTTTAAACAGTTGAAAATCTGGTGTCAAAGAACCTGTCTCCCAAAGCAATCGTTGAAAGAAGTGACTCTTCTCTTTTGTTGGGAATTTTCACGCGGGATTTGGAGAAAAATATTATAAGTCCAGCGCGTCACGATAATTTAAAATGTATTGTTCTGAGCTGGAAATTGATGCCAAAGATTGTTATAAATCATTTACTCGAACGGCGCCAAATTGAATCATTTTTGGCCGCTCGTGCTAACAATGGGGGTTCTTATTTGTTCTTTTGTAATTCTTTGTACTATTATATTGAATATGAAGTTACTATTTATCTCAGTAACGTAATAATCCGTTTTTACAGTTTCACCAATAAGAAAAGCTATTTAAAAAAATAAATAATATCAATCAAATATGCAGCTCACTGCATTATTAGTCGTAAATACATGCACTATAATTCAACACAATCCTGGAATAAGCAATGTTCTGGATACAATATTCCTCAAAATTTGCAAAAATATATCAAATAATAAGATAATTATTTGAATCAAATGAAATCGGAACTCCAATTTTAGATAGAAAAATCTCTGTACTTCTGAGTAAGTAGAGGAAAAATGCAACTGAATTAAAATCCTATTCCTTCTTATAACACTGCCTCTTCTTAAAACAAATGAATTGAGGTTAAACCATAGCATAACTTATCTTCTTAGTGTCCAACATACATATTGATTTTCAAATAACTTAATACAGACAATATTATAATCCAACGCAGAAAATAGGTCGTTTGGGTCTTCCAACATCATACAATTTTGACTGATTTAGCTCTAAATCAATGACGGAAGCGATGATGTCAGTGACTTTGAAGGAAAAGACGGCAGTGGCGCATTGACGGCGTCACTGACCACAATATTATTTTAAAGTGGACAAGATTTTTTTTATCTTCCTCAAAATGTCGTTTTTCCAAGAAAAATGTGAATTTTTGTTTTTTATTGTTTCTTGTGCATTGAGATGTGTACTTTTTAAGGTTTAAATAGTTGTAGGTTTAAATAATTGTTTTGTTGGAAGAGAAGTCGACAGGGTTGCCAGATTGGGCGTAATTCCACTTTTTCGACTGGAAAACAGCTCTCTCTCGCGGGACAAAAATTGACATCACGGAATACCGCCCAATGGGAGCGAAATGCATCAAAACTTGTGCGGTTTTGGGCGGGTTTTCAAATTACCACGACATTTTTACAACCATAACGACGTTGACAACAACCATGACGAATTTGATTTTTTTAGTGTTTTTTTTAATTTATCTATGATTTTTCATTAATCATTTGTTAATTCTTCAATTTCACTTTGAGAAGTGTGATGCTAGTTTTTAAACCTCTAGTTTAGAGTGTTATTAAAGCCAGTCTGTTGTGCACAACATGAGTACATAAATATAACACATTTGGCAGTACTTGCAGTTAATTTTAGAACACTCCATTTAAAATTGGTCATCTTTTGGAATTAACGGTGTGCACAGCAGCATTTTCCGTTGAGTCATAGGCAATAAGTATGCATATGTAACCTTAATTTTAAATATTAAGATATAACGTATTGTTTACAAAACGGTTTTACATAAAAATATTAATTGCAATGTTCACAAACAAAAAAAGTGAACTAGTCAAGCAGTTCATATGGTAATTATCTCAAAAAAATTCAATATTATTTTAATGCCAATTCAAATTCCCGGCTAGGAAAGTAAAATCTTTCTTATTGGGCGGAATCGGCGGATTTACAGCCATCAGATGTTTGTACAAGGCATCTGGCAACCCTGGAAGTCGAAGGTGGTGACGAAAGGGAAGGCCGCTGAAGGAGGGGAAATGGAGGCGGACTTGGGTGAGTGGAGGGGGGGGACTTCGACGGCGGGCGCTTGGAGCAGCTCACGTCCTCTCTCCTCAGGGAAACCACGCGAACTTTTAAGTCTTCAAAAATTTACTTTTTCCTTTTTCGATCGCCTTCCGCAAGAACTGGCAGTTCCGTTGCATGTGTATTTGGAAAGCCTGATCCTATACCAGCGTTACTGTAAATGCTAAGAGGTTTACGAATTCGAGATTTAAAGATTTACCAATATCATTTAATAAATATTGTGATTCAGCAGTCAACAGCACTAAATTGTTCATTTTGAGCTACTGTATAGTAGTTTTATACTTGAATTATCTCAAAGTCCGGGGTATTGAGGTTATTTAAAGTTATATTACATCGAAAAATATTACTTTAAAGTGGACAAGATTCTTTTTAACTTCCTCAAAATGTCGTTTTTCCATGAAAAATATTAATTTTTGTTTTTCATTGTTTCTTGTGCATTGCGATGTGTACTTTTTAACGCTTAAAACTGTTTGTTTTTAAGTTTGTTAGCTTTCTATTTATTTCCACTTTTCTGAATGCATGCGCATATTCCACGTCCCAAATATTTGAAAGGATGTGCATCAAAACTGATGCAAACATGTTGCGATGAGCGACTGTGGTGCAAGGAGACATTAAGTAGCTATGAAGCAGAATACATCTTACACTAAAGGCAGGATGACATACTTAAAAGATTAAGCAAAAGTTAAAGCTTTAGCGTTTCATCCTGTGACATTTTAGAGCTAGTGAATTTTAATATCTCTATCTTTCTAAAACTCCTTTTTCTCTTGTTTGATCCGACTTGAAACATCATTACTCTTTTAATTTTTAAAATATCTTTATGATCCATTAATTATTTAAAAGCAGAATTCAATCCTTGTGCCTAAACATCATATTGTTATGAAAAATGCTTTTGACAATAATAGATTACTCTGTTAATCGATATTGTCACAAGATATTTTTAAAAGTTCTAATACAATTCGCTATAAAGTCTGTAAAAAAGAGCTTCAAATTTCGCATTTTTAAAGGCGCTTAAACGCCATTTTCTTAAAACACAGCTACAAATGTTTAAAAGAAAATTCCCATTTAGGACGAGGTTTTTGTGTTTTTTAATATTCTAAAATTAATATTTCCGTTCTAACCATTAGAAAATAGAAAAATGAAGAAAATGTGAAAAAAAATGTGCGTTGGGGCGGCGATAGATGATAGCTGGCAAGAGTATTCCAAATAGTATACGGCGATAGATGGCAGCTGGCAAGAGTATTCCAAGAGTGGCAGATTCAAATAGCTTGCCAAGACCCAAGAGAAATAGAAAGCTAATAGGGGAAAGTATGTGCCATTCTGTAGCACCACTAGTTTATCTCTTCAATCTGAGCTATCTTTTAAAACAACCTTCTTCTCAGTTGCCATCAATAGGCGCCAAAAACAAATTTTTGAAATTTGTTCAGTTTTTAAGATACTTGACTAGCATTTAAATACGTCTTCAGGAATATTAATAACACTGGCCAATAAAAATACGGTTTCAAAACACTTTTAAATCTTAATAGTTGCTTTTTATAGTTTTTTTGGGGTGTTGAAATCTGCACGTGAACTCTATTTCTTTCCATCACCCACAGTTTGGTCAGAATTGATCTATTAAGATATGGGAAAAAATTTGCTTTATATGCAAATAAAATGAAAAATAAACCACCTCTAAAATACTAACAGAACTTTATTTAAATAGATAGATGGCTTTATATTCTTAATATTACATTCTACAAAGTCTTAACGTGTTCATTGACCTATATTTTCTTTGTCTCTTTTATTTAAAGCCCCTGATGATCTAGCTTGTTCTTCTCTACGCCGTTGGGAGATTATTATTGCCTCTCTCGGTCATGTGACCAACAGTAATCTCCCATCGTATGGTGTTCCAGCGTCCCTGATAATGTTTTCTCACCACTTTCAGACTTAAATGAAAACGCGCACTTTGTTCTTCACTTACATCACCTAAATCGTCCGGAAAGAATTGTAATTGACTATTTAAAAAGTAAACCTTGAGACTCATTAAACATCTCAATTTCTTGAAAGCATTCAGCATATTGGCAACAATTGCTTGATATTCTGGGTCTTTTTTGTTGGCTACGAACTTATTAACAACGTGATTAAAAGCACTTTATGCTCCATTTTCATTTTCTGTCATATATAGTTCAAATTGGGGATCAAACATCACTTTTCTAATATCAGTCTCAAAGAAGATACTTCAAACACTGCTATAATCTGTAGGTAAGGCAATTGTTTCATGAGCCTTTTATGTGCAATGAAGGTAGCAGAATCTTGTGTTGATATACCAGATGTTCCCGTAGAATGTTCTTTTCCCTTGGTTTTAAAGATTTTCTTACAGACCAATTTCTTCTTGACTAGTGCCAATCAGGTGCCCTACTATCCTATTCACAATAGTAAATATGGGAATTTATAACTTCCTTCATCTAGTACATTTTTAAATACTCAGAGCGGCATTTGCCTAGCGATACAGAGAAAATGTTAAAATGTGAACAATGTGTGGTGGGTGATACGGCATTTTTAATGTTATTTTTGGAATCAGTACACTTAAAATGATAAGAATTTGGTGAACACAAACAAAGTTTTTTGGTCGTTGGCCTGTGTAATCAGTAAAAAACTGGTCAAATATTCATAGGAAAAAACTGAAGACGTTATTAAGAAAATCATTAAGCGTTTCTCAAAATGCGCGTTTCGAGGTTCGTTATCATCAAAAACTTTTGAATTTTCAAGGAACTTCATAAGAAAGTAATTAAATAAATTGTACTCAGAAATGCGATAATATGAAGGATAATCCTTTATGTAAATATCAACGACTTTAAAATAAAATTGTATAATTTGTGAAAAAAACAAAAGAGGTCAAAGTAGCAATGATGTCATGCGTTCATTACACTGCGAAGAAAAAATAAATCAAGAAAAATTTGCAGGCATTTTCAAGAAAATGATGATTGAGCGTTTCAGAAAATGTGGAATTTTGAGTTCGTTTTCCAAGAAAAATGTGGAATTTTTGAGAAAATTTCCAAATTTACCAATACAATGTTTACAAATCCCCGGTTATCTTTATATTAATGACGTGAGAGAAATGACAAAAGACATTTGTGTAATTTTTGAAAAAACAATCGAAATCTGCAAAATAGGCATACCCATTTATGTTCTCTTCTGCAGTGCATTTATCACTATCCACCAAAAAAATTTAACGAAAAAATTTGGAGTCATTTTGGAGAAAACTTTGCCTTTATTATTTTTCGTATTGCCCTATTTTACTCAAAATTACGGGGAAAAGTACTAATCATTTCAAAAACTGTGTATGATATTAAAGAACTGATTACGGAGAACAAATTTCAATTGAAGAATAAATCGCTGTCTTAAATATTGTAGATACAATTTTTAGATAATCCTTGAATATTAAATGCGCTTTTCGTTGGGTTTTGTTTCTTTTACTGTGAAAGTTACCCATTGATTAATTCTTCTTCATTGTAAAGAAACAGTGGAATACTTCTTCCTCAACTGTATCCGTTTTAAAAGATTTCTTCGTTTTTTAAGTTCATTACCATTGCAATTGACACGTCTAGAAAGGTCGTTAAAAACTTGATTTGGATGACTCGGATTAATGCTCGTGTAAAACGCGCAACAGACTTTTGTTGTTTTTCAATAACAGATGAATTTTGTCCTCCCGAAATTGAAGTGCTGGCAGAAATTGCTACAAATATTTTGTATTTGCTTTCAATTACGCGCATACGCTGCATTGGCGTACTGTTCTCCGTTGATTTCAGTAACTGTCAAAGCTAGCAAATTGCGTGGGAATTGCTGCTGTCGTATTATTTGCTGCCTAGCTGGAATCAGACATTTTTTTCAACGCCCGTTTGAAACATTCTGTTTTAGATGTATCTAGTTCTTCAGTTATTCCAGATCCATTTATTTGTATGATGATTCTCCAGAATATACGTTTTTTTATAATAATATATTTTAAAAATAATATTTCTACCTAAATCGAAATATTTCCATGTGTAATTACTCACTCATCGATAATCTACAGAAGAAAACTAAACAGGGAGAAAACTAATAAAGATGCACTACCAGACAATCACACCTTCGTAAGTTTACTTATAACTTTAGAAGTTTACTTATAAATTAAAAATTAACGTACATATTAAGTAAAATTTTAGAAGTGTCCACACTACTAAGGAATTTTCTTAAAAAGTTAAGATCATTTGCTCTAATAATATGCATTTCTAAAGCATTACTCTGTTTTGCGAATGGCCGTCCGAATACTTTAATAAAAAAAGAAATTAATTTTTCGACACTGTTTCTTGCATTTTTGAAGTCTTCGCCCAGCACTGCCAGGCCCTAAAAGAAGCCATGCGCAGCGCAGTCTTCATGGCGTCGTCCGCGCATCGCATCGGTCGCTTAGGTAAACAAAAGAAGCGCCCAAACAAGCGAGCGTCGAGAGCGCGCGTTGCGACCGCAGCGCTGCGTCAGCGCAGCGGCACAATGGCACGTAATTGGACCCCCCCTCCCCGCCCTGCGTCACCACGTTTCACCCCTTCCGTTCTGCCTCGCTCTGCGCCTCATCCCACCTTGGACTGCAACGTACTATTACCCGTCCTCGCTCCTGTGCATGCCTTCTATGCCCCAACCTGCGATGGCCCTATCTCTGAAGCGACAGGATGAGGGGCACATGCTATTTAGCTTCGGTTTTGTTTGCTTATTCCTCTACGATAATTCACTGGCAACACAAGTTGGAAAATATCCATTCAAGAAACGCTTAACATAATCGCTACCAAGCTCATAAACTCTGTAAAATATCGTACTTTAACGTTTCTATGACGTAAAGTTAGGATCCCACGCATGCGTCTGTGCCAACTTCATTATCATTAACATGCACGTGTTTCAGAATACGTATTACTAACGTCTAGAGCATGAAGAGGACCAGTGATCACTTTTTCCCAATAAACATTAAGTGGAGAAAGTCATAAAAACGAAGTTATATGTCATACTTGCACCTGATTGTGAGGCAATCTATCGTGAATTGGTGTTTGGCAGGTAGGCAAGACCTGAGTGATTGAGGTTGTGACCTGTAAAACATCGGTGCATAAAATGTTTGCCTACCAACCAGGGGCAAATGGTACATTTATGTACTCGGTGATTTAATGTTTCGACTATGTGCTTATTAGGAAAACGTTATAATTTTCTAGTTCCTTCCGTTTTCTAGAATATTATAATATTTATTCTGCGACATCGGTTTAACTGATAAATGTAGGAATGAAGCAATTATTGAATGATAGAATGGCTGAATGGAGGAATTAATGAACGATTGATTTATGATTGTTAATGATTCCGGGCATGTCAAATAGGTCATTAGTCCCGTAAGTGTAGTGCATGTGAGTTGGCAGTGAACTTCCCCCGCTGGGTGGTGGGATCTGGGCCGACCTACCGTCGAGTAGCAGGATTTTCCCCAACCAGCTATCTCCCACCAGCGGGGCACCGCCTCAGCCGGGACAAGCTCTAAGCCCCCGACCGGTCTCCGGGCATATGTGAAAGTGTAGTGCATGTTAGTGTGTGTGTAAGAGGAGAGGAGAGGACAAGGAAGAGAAAGGAAAGATCGCGCGCGGTCCGTGACCCGTTTGTTACGGTACTGATCTGGCATTCGCTTGGTGTTGATAGGGGAAACCACGGAAAACTACCGATCAGAGCAGCTCGCCGCTTGAACTCTCCCCCAGACAGAACTGAATTCGACCTAGCTGACAAGCTAAGTGTCGAAAATCCTGCCGCCGTTGGGACTCGAACCTAAGACCTCCCGGTCAGAGGCAAGGCAGTGACATCAGTTGATGCACTGAGCCACCTCTCCCGGTGACATCGGTACCCGCCACCTAGGTTGTAGAAAAAACCCCTCTGCGGTTCAAACCATCACCGCTGTACAAAAATTCACGTATGAAAGAAGAATTCTTATGCTAGAAGACTCCCGTTTAAAGTGCCCATCTCGGCATTGTCTCCGAGGCTGTTTGCCCTCTGCGATCTCCGGCATCGCCCGTGCCGCGCTCTGGCGCTCACGTGCGCAGGTGCACCTTTGTCCCCGCGCCAATTATTTCGGCGCCATTAACCGGCCAGCTGCGCGCGCGCCGCCCTCGAGACGCAGCACAACACAGGACACACACGACGAGCATACAGCACAGGCAGAGGAAGAGAACAAAGGTAAAAGCAGAATAAGAAGCATTCAGAATTGTTGAAATAAGAGAAGTAACCAACAGACAAAAGGATTCGAGGGAAGATATGGAAGGATGAAATAGAGAATAAACGATAGGCAAAATAAGAAGAGGCAGGTACAGTGAGTGATAGACGAAACAATAAAGGACAGACACGACGAGCATGCAGCGCAGGCAGAGGGGCAATAGGAAGAGAACGAAGGTAAAAGCACAATAAGAAAAGGTATTCAAAATTGTAGAAATAAGAGAACTTACCAAATGCAAAAGGATTCGAATACACACAGGAAGTGGTGAAGGACGAGAGGATAGGGGCATGAGAAAGCGAATGCGGTGCAAAGGAGACATGCAGAGATACGGTGGGAGAGGACATCCACAGGGGGGAATAATTAAAATAACAAAATAAAGATGAAAACAGAATGAGGTAGATGGATCAATTAAACGAGGGAAAGATCTGGAAATAAAGGTAGGAGGGAATAAGATATGGAAGGACGAAATAGAGAATAAACGATAGGCAAAATAAGAAGAGGCAGGTACAGTGAGTGATAGACGAAACAATAAAGGACAGACACGACGAGCTTGCAGCGCAGGCAGAGGGGCAAGGGGAAGAGAACAAAGGTAAAGGGAGAAAAAGAAAAGGTATTCAAAATTGTAGATAAAAGGATTCGTAGACGTAGAGGAAGTGAGGTAGGACGAGAGGATAGGAGACGAGGGCTCGGAACAGGTACACGCTTGAAAATAGTGAATGTGCATGTAAAGAGGCCCCCTGATGTAAGAAAAAGAAAAGAAAATTTTAAAAAATGAATGCAATGCGAAGGAGACATGCGGAGATATGGAGACACCGTGGAAGAGAAAAGCCACAGGGAGAAGAATTAAAATAACAGACAATGATGAAAAGTAGTATGAGGCAGATGGATCATTACCACATCAATAATATGTAAATAAATATAGGAGGCAGTAATATCTAGGAGGAGGAAATAGAAAATAGGCGGTAGGCAAAATGTGGAGAGGCAGGGGCAGTGAATTATGGACGGAACGCGCATCTAGTGAGGAGTGAGGGGCAGTGGTAGAGAAAGACTGCTAGCTGCTTTTAGTCGGTTCATAATCGTTTTAAAGTGTCTCTCTGGTTTCAATGTCATCTCCATTTCAACAGAGAACGACACCGTTCATAGATTTTTTTTTCATTGTTGCATGTTAAAAATTCTATGAGCAAAGTTAATACTAGTTAGCGAGCATACATGGGATGTAAACAAAATCAAACGCAATAGACTATATTAAAATGTTTATTGTACAATACATATTATTTAAGTTATATTGAAATACATCCACTTCTCCCTCTTTACTTTTATTACTATATTTTGATACTAATTCTGTTTTGTCCTTCTTATTTATAGTTTTATTTAGCTTTAAATTTGGGTAGTTCATTTTTTACTATAATACTGAACAATACTTATCTCAGGGCCGGTATAATAATATACATGTCTTGGTGATCCTGAAAATGTTCGCTCATACGAGGACACAGCAGGTAATGTTTTGATAATTTGAGAAAAATTTTTGTTGCTGGGTGTTCTCATGACATACACTAAGTGATCAAAAGTATCCGAACACGTGGCTGAAAATGACTTACCATTTCGTGGCGCCCTCCATCGGTAATGCTGGAATTCAACAGGGTGTTGGCTCATCTTTAGCCTTGATGACAGCTTCCACTCTCGCCAGCATATTTTCAACCATGTGCTGGAAGGTTTCTTGGGGAATGGCAGCTCATTCTTCACTGAGTGCTGCACTGAGGAGAGGTATCGATGTAGGTCGGTGAGGCTTGTCACGAAGTCGGCGTTACAAAACATCCCAAAGGTATTCGATAGGATTGAAGTAAGGACTCTGTGCAGGCCAGCCAATTACAAGGATGTTATTGTCATATAAGCATTCCGCCAAAGGTGGTGCAGCATGAACAGGTGCTCGATCGTGTTGATAGATGCAATCGCCAGCCCCGAATTTCTCTCCAACAGTGGGAAGCAAGAAGGTTTTTAAAACATCAACGCAGGCCTCTGCCGTGGTACTCCCACGCAAAACAACAAGGGGTGCAAGCCTCCTCCATGAAAAACACCATCGCCTCCGTGTCAGGATCGCATAGTGTATAAACATACTGCTAAATAACAATAGGTGTTTCAGAATAATGTTACATTAGCGTAGTAATATCTAACTAGTATTTTAATTAATTCAATTTCTGCTGATTGTAAATACTAATTAGTTATCTATTGGTTAACTTTAAAATATTTCGCGTAAATAATATAACTGAATTTTATATACCCCTTTTTGGATCCATTATTTATACTTTTATTTAAATATTTATATTTAAATGGTCATCTTTACTTTGTTTTCTAAACAATTTAAACTTAGAAATATTCTAAAACTACAATAGTCTTGGCCTGGTACATTTTTACGTGAATGTCTTTGCAAATTACTTTTATAACTTAAAAACAAACTTTAGGTCTACTTTCAACAATCCTTAATTACTGAGCAAAAATGAACAATGAAAATAATACATAAACAATTTTTAGCATTTGTAAGTGGATAGGAAATGACGTAAGATTGGTTGGTTGATTGATTTCATGTTATGAATCGTTTTGGTTGTCTTATATGGTCGTTGCCAACAAGCGCCGTATTCCAGTTGATTACAGATTTGTACCAGTTTTTGTCTGTATCATTTTTTAAAATTTTTTTCTGTATCAGTTTTTTGTCTGTATCATTTTTTTCTTATTTTCCATGCACTTCCCTGATTTGATGACGGCTTCACTCTTGGCGCTGTTCTGGCACTGCATGCAAATTGTCGTCATATTTGCGGTCAAATTAAATTTATGTTCGGGCTTTCACACTCATAGTTTTTGGATTTCGTCATCACAAATACTGTCTACCACGACTTCTATACAACCTGTATTATTTACGATTCTAATTTCTTTTTAACGCAACTCAATTAATTACATGCAACTACTTAATTATTATTTCAACATCTGATCCGTCTCACGGTTTTACATCCATACATTCTCGCGGAAGAATTTTGTCTAATCCGTTTCGCGGCTATACATCCTTCCTCTTTCAAGACACGACACGTTTTTGATACATTTTTTAGAAGTTAATCTTCCTCCACTCGATTGTGAATTGTTTACTTTGTTTACAAGTACCTTGAAAGGTATTCCGTTCATTTTTCATTGCACAATACTAAGTTATTTTATCATTCTCAATAATGCCCTCTCATTAAATATTTATTTATTCAATTTAATTTTGAAATATGCTGAAGAAACAAAAAACTAATACAGACAAAAACTGGTACAAATGTGTAACCAATTGGAAAACGGCGCTTGTTGGCAACGACCATATAAGACAACCAAACGATTCATTACATGAAATCAATCAATCAAGCAACCATCTTATGTCATTCCTATCCACTTACAAAATGCTAAAAATTGTTTATGTATTATTTTAATTGTTCATTTTTGCTCAGTAATTAATGATTGTTGAAAGTAGACCTTAAGTTTGTTTTAAGTTATAAAAGTAATGTAAAGTTGAGAAGAAGAGTAATAATAGTGTAACGAGTCAATGGCATGGAGTATGTATGCATGTATAGTCAGAAGGTATTCTTGTGTGCGCACGGCCGCCTGGGACCGAGGTGTTGAAGACCAAGGCAACACATAAACTGCTCCACCTGAATCAACAAGCAGACGAGAGTTGGATTTCTCGAACTTCAGACGGAATGTGGACGTATATTGATTTACAGACGGAATGGACGTTCTAGAATACAGATGAGAAGTATATGTACTGAAATACAGTCGGGGAATAGAACTTTTGAAATAGTTGGAGTTCTCAATGAGGTTGTCAGTGGATGGACTGAAAAATATGAAAAAGTTGAAGTGAAGGGAACTGAGATAGTGAATTGTTAAATTCTATGAAGTTTTTTTTTCTTTTTCATTCCTTTATATTTCCATTTCTTTCCATTATTTTGAGTTGTTGCTATTTTTTTATTTTGGAAACTTGGAATTGTTTTGTTAATATATTTGAACGGTAAGTTGCCACCTTTCAGATCTGCGGTGTATGCCGTTGAATCATCGGCTCTTACAAATAAATGAATGTTTCTATTTTTTTAATAATCAACCTGATTCATTAAGGGGAAAAAATTAAAATATTCACAGTAGTTTAGTGCATTCTATACAGCAAACAATTTAGTAACGGAGGGACCCAACAGGTACTTCCGAACGTCTTGGGAACAATGAAGATATTTGTAATACATTTTTGTTACACATTTATATGACATGAATTGTGAGATTTCGTTTCATAAAGTTAACATTGCTCTATGAAGTTCCTTACCAAAACACACTAGTTCTTACGTTTCATGCAAAAAATGGCAGTATGAAAAGTTAACACTCATATCTAGTTTTCATTTCTCTTATCCCACCGAACTTAAATTTTATTCATTCTTGTGTTACATATATCTCCATATCAAGCAAAGTTCGTGCTTTTCTTACTGTGATCTCGTTTACCGATAATCAGACTATAATTTTCTGTTCCGATTGCTAACAGTTACCCGAGTTTTACAACAAAATATTTTTCTTTGCATCTCGCCCCGTCGTTTACAACATAGTACCAACGGTGATGAGGTAAACTTTTCCGCCAGATCACGTCAAGCCTGCCTGGGTGCCATGTATCTTTCCCCTCATTTCCACGGTGAACATCTTGAGAAGGCTATTAACTGAGGATGAAAGTCTAATTTAAAACTTCCTTCAGAGTAGCAACTTAAACACCACGCAACTTAAAAAGTTTGGACGGAGTTCTGACTTCTACGCGTTCGCAATAAATACGCGTTGAGTTCAGAGAGAGCGTGACGGAGGAAAGGGTGAGGGGTAGGATGGGGTGGGAGAAAAGGAAGGAAACGGAATGTTGCGAGGTGGGATAGAATAGGGAGATCTTCATCGTTTGTGCATCAGCTCCTTCAAGAAATCCCTTCAGGTGGAGCTTAACTTCACCCTATGATAATCGTCGAAGCGAAGGTGCCCAACCTCACAGAAAATAGTGTGCGTCCAATAAGTCAATTAAACCTCGAAAATGTTTTCTCTGCTCAGTTTACGTCACTGCTCTGTCCAGTTTATAAACAATTCAGGTTATTCAAATACTGTATTTTTAAGATTATCAACATCAATGTCAAAGGTATAAAGAGTCAAAGATAGGCATTTTGTAATTACAATCTAAAACAATAATGCATTAAGTGGTTTTAATTATTTTTTGATTCACTGAACAAATATTCACGGAATGGATTTTTTTACATGATAACTTACATATTAAATGGTATGCAAGAAAATAGATTATTGGCGTGAGAAAGTTTGACGTGAGTATATATTTATGTAGTACATTCATTTATGTACAACATAAGTGTATATAAGTTCATGTTTCAATCACCTACTATTTACTAGTATAATCCTCGATAATAATACCAATTTGTTTACAAGTATACATTGCAATTTTAATTAGAATCTAAAAATAATAACAAATTTAATTAAACGTTATAGCTGCAGTTAAAATGTCATCATCTTCGTCTATTTTTTACTAGAGACTTCTACCAGTAATGAAGAATTTAGGTATTTTTTATTGAGTATTATGACTTTTCATTTTTCCACCTCTTTCAACAAGAAATTCCTTTTCTTTTCTGTTTGCGAACTGAATATTTTTTCACCGATTTTCACCGATCCAGGATCTTCTCTGAGCCGCAGAGTTGTTGATGTAGTAAAACGACCGCTGGATACCGATGTAAACAATGGAGAGATTTCTGGCGCATTGACAGGAAAATATAGTCAAAGTTTCGTTCAGTGAAACTTACCTCGCATGTACGAGCATTCGGAGAAGCTTCTCATCCGAGTACCTACATGACACTAATTATTCCCGTTGGGAATCTTGAGGTCAGAGCCCTAAGCAAACATGTTTTTTTTAATCGCCAAAGTTTCGACTTGTATTCCCCTTCGTCGGGGCATTTCTTGAAACATATTCGTAGAGCAAATAATCCTTCTCAACCTCTTTCGTAAAAAAGATGAAATTCAAACACTGTCTATGTAAACATATAACGACATCCGATCTCGCGAAAGTCTTGCATGACACTGCTGACATCGTTAAACACAAACGTTGGCCATTTGAAACTAGTGGTATTAAAACAACACATTCTTTCTCGCCCGTACTTGCAAAATTACGCGTAAAGTAGTAGTCACGTTTTCGAAAAATTGTTTGACCTTATTTCAAAATCTATTTTTAAGGGACAGATTTCATTAAAGAATAAAACCTTTATCTTCATGATTGTAGTTGTAGGAAAACGCCGAAAAAATTTTGCAATTTTGCAATTTTCGAAAATCAGGATTTTCAACGAAAAGAAGACCTTTTTCATAGTGATCACGCTTTGACTGTCTCCCCTGCATGCCCTATCTGGCATGTCATGACCGTCCTTCCAGCACTCCTCACCTAGCATATAAAGTCCTGTCCTCTCTATGTTCCTCTCGCTCATCACGCTCCCCATATCCCCCTTATCCTCCGCACGCCCTATTCAGATTTCTACTGCCGTCCTGCATACAATTTCCGACCTCATCCACAGAGTAAAGATTAAAATATAGAGTAAAGAGTAAGCCGTAGAGTAAAAAGACCTCTTTAGCACATAGTAGCCCGATAGGGCGTGCGAGAGAAGGTACGGATGTAGCATTTATAAGAGGAACATATGAGCGGAATAGTATGAATAGGATACTGTCAAATTATTTTGTATTAAATCACACCGTTTTGAGCATTATATATTTGCTGATGACTAGGTCATTATCTCTTCTTCCAAATATGATTTACAACTCACTCTGTTCAAATTGCAAAACATAATAAAGTATTTCAATTTAGAAATATCCGTCTCGAAATCGAAAGTGATGGCTTTCCAGGGAAAGCAT